>BLSH010108951.1:1374850-1386208 GCA_018402905.1 Glandirana rugosa
GGTCACCTCTGTCCGGAACCTGGGTGAACTGGAAGGTGCTGTGGTGTTTTATTCTGAGAACACACAGGGCAAGTGGGTCCAAGGCCTGTCTCCACTGGGTATGGGTTGTAGGAGGCCCACTGGAAGGTGCCGTGGTGTTTTATTCTGAGCACACACAGGGCAAGTGGGTCCAAGACCTCTCTCCACTGGGTATGGGTTGTAGGAGGCCCACTGGAAGGTGCCATGGTGTTTTATTCTGAGCACACACACAGGGCAAGTGGGTCCAAGACCTCTCTCCACTGGGTATGGGTTGTAGGAGGTCCACCGGAAGGTGCCGTGGTGTTTTATTCTGAGCACACACGGGGCAAGTGGCTATGAAGGCGGTTACAGCAAAACGGAGACTAGGCCACTAAAACTGCTGAAACACAGACCATGCAGTTGGACAAAAATGCGAGGTTCTTATGGTCAGTCAAAAGGAGGACCCTAAAGGAGATTCCTCCATACTTTAAGAACTAAAATGATGGCTAATAATTCTCGGGCCCCCAATTTCGTAATTGCGTTTTGCTGGAGACGACTTCTTAGAAAAGTAGTCACAGAGATGCGCAGAGCTGTCAGAGGTAGGGCGTTGACACAGGAGAGCGGCTACTGCAGCCTCAGACGCACCAACTTCAGGAATGAAGGGTAACGTAGGATCAGGATGTGCCAGCAAAAGTGGCCTTGAGGGATTCCAAGGCTTTAATGGAATCCGGGGACCAACCCGGTGGATTGCCCTTTTTTCTGGTCATATCAGTCAGGGGTTTGACCAGAGAAGAGAAATTACGAAGAGATTTCCGATAATAATTGGCAAGGCCAAGGAAATGTTGTAGAGGACGTAGACCTATGGGCCGAAGCCACTGTAAGACTGCAGATAGTTTACATAGTTCGCTTCTCTGTGTCCATCCAAAATCCGGCAGCAGAAATGACATAACCCCGAAAACTGAACCTGTTCACGATGGAACTCGCACTTCTCAACTTGCAATACGGGCTGCTCTCTCTCAGCCTCTGTAGCACACGGGAGACGTCTGTGTGGTGCTTCTCTAGGGATTTTGAATATATGAGAATATCATCTGGTGAACCACCACACATTGCTGCAACATATCTCTGAGCATGGGCATCCGCAGGCAGGGGCAAGGCAAGTGCCCCCCCCGGAATCAGATCAGGGGTCCCCCAATAGGTCCTTATTCTCTTAAGCCATGTATGCAGTTTCTGACAGTCTCTTGGGCCATGTATGCAGTCTCTGACTGTCTCCTGTACCATGTCTGTAGTCTCTGACCGTCTCCTGTACCATGTCTGCAGTCTCTTGTACCGTGTCTGTAGTCTCTGACCACCTCCTGTACTGTTCCCGTAGCCTCTGACCGTCTCCTGTACCATGTCTGCAGTCTCTGACTGTCTCCTGTACAATGTCTGCAGTCTCTTGTACCGTGTCTGCAGTCTCTGACTGTCTCCTGTACCATGTCTGCAGTCTCTTGTACCGTGTCTGCAGTCTCTGACTGTCTCCTGTACTATGTCCGCAGTCTCCTACCATCTCCTGTACTATGTCTGCAGTATCTGACTGTCTCCTGTACCATGTCTGAAGTCTCTGACTGTCTCCTGTACCATGTCTGCAGTCTCTGACCGTCTCCTGTACCATGTCTGCAGTCTCTTGTACCGTGTCTGTAGTCTCTGACCACCTCCTGTACTGTTCCCGTAGCCTCTGACCATCTCCTGTACCATGTCCACAGCCTCTGACCATCTCCTGTACCGTGTCTGCAGTCTCTGACTGTCTCCTGTACTATGTCCGCAGTCTCCTACCATCTCCTGTACTATGTCTGCAGTATCTGACTGTCTCCTGTACTATGTCTGCAGTATCTGACTGTCTCCTGTACTATGTCTGCAGTTTCTGACCATCTCCTGTACTATGTCTGCAGTCTCTGACCATCTCCTGTACTATGTCTGCAATCTCTGATCATCTACTGTACTATGTACGCAGTCTCTGACCATCTCCTATACTATGTCTGCAGTCTCTGACCATCTCCTGTACTATTTCTGCAGTCTCTGACCATCTCCTGTACTATATCTGCAGTCTCTGACCTTCTCCTGTACTATGTCTGCAGTCTCTGACCATCTCCTGTACTATGTCTGCAGTCTCTGACCATCTCCTGTACTATGTCTGCAGTCTCTGACCATCTCCTGTACTGTGTCTGCAGTCTCTGACCATCTCCTGTACTATGTCTGCAGTCTCTGACCATCTCTTGTACTATGTCTGCAGTCTCTGACCGTCTCCTGTACTACATCTGCAGTCTCTGACCATCTCCTGTACTATGTCTGCAGTCTCTGACCGTCTCCTGTACCATGTCCGCAGTCTCTGACCATCTCCTGTACCATGTCCACAGCCTCTAACCGTCTCCCGTATCGTGTCTGCAGTCTCTGACTGTCTCCTGTACCATGTCTGCAGTCTCTCACCATCTCCTGTATCACATCTGCAGTCTCTGAACGTGATAATGTGATAATGATGTTGTCAAAAAGGGTCAGAAAAAAAAATTATGCGGACGCCCATGTCTCAGAGGACATTGTAAATACATTTCTGGAAAACTGCAGGAGCGTTGCAGAGACCAAAGGCCATTACCAGACATTGGTAGTGTCCGGTCCTAGTATTAACCACTTCAGCCCCGGAAGGATTTCCCCCTTTAGGACCAGAGCACTTTTTGCGATTCGGCACTGCGTCGCTTTAACTGACAATTGCGCGGACGTGCGACGTTGTACCCAAACAAAATTTGCGTTCTTTTTTTCCCCACAAATGGAGCTTTCATTTGGTGGTATTTGATCACCTCTGCGTCATTTCTGATCACCGCTAGAAACAAAAAATGAGCGACAATTTTGCAAAAAAAAAAAAACATTTTTTCTTACTTTTTGCTAAAATACAAATCTAAAAAAAATCTATAAAAAATCATTTTTTTTTCATCGGTTTTGGCCGATTAATATTCTTCCTCATATTTTTGTTAAAAAAAAAAAAAAAAAAAAAAAAAAAAAAAAAAAAAAAAAAAAAAAATCGCAATTGCCGTTTATTGATTGGTTTGCGCAAAAGTTGCCGTGTTTCCGAATTCATTTCTGGGGTTTTTATTCTTTACTAGTAATGACGGCATTCTGCGATTTTCAGCGGTACTGCGATATTGCAGCGGACATGTCGGACCATTGGCATCTATACAGCGATCAGTGCTATAAAAATGCACTGATTACTGTGCAAATGCCATTGGCAGGGAAGGGGTTAACCTGGAGGGGGTGCTCTAAGGATTAACTGTGTTCCCTCACTGTGTTCCAACTGTATAGGGGCTGGGCTGGGAGGGGGAGGGGAGTGATCACGGCTTCCATATACAGGAATCCTGTGATCACAGCCCTTCCCCCTCTCTTTACATACACGGACCTCCATTCTCTCACTTGGGGGGGGGGGGGGCATCGCGGGTAGCCGGCGGAGATCGAGTCTGCTGTACCCACTCCCTGGCCCCCCCAGAACACAGTGAGTGCGTGAGCACGCCTCTGGCGGCGCGCGCTCACAATACTCGTTATAGCGGTCGTCCGGTGACGGCGTTTCGCCATAACGAACCACTTTGATGCCGTCACGCTGCCGCGGGCGGTCGGCAGGGGGTTAATCACCACTGGGTTTTTTATTTTTTGTTAAACAAAAAAAGGCCGAAAATGAAAAAAAATAAAATAAAATTTTGGAAACAGGTAATTTTTCTCCTTCACTGATGTGCGCTGATGAGGCTGCACTGGTGGGCACTGATTGGCAGCATTGGTGGCCACTGCTGGGACTGCACGGATAATCAGTGCCCTAAATTATCAGCGCTGATGTCCCTTTAACAGATGCCGTTTTTTGCTGGGCTGTGGAGGGGGCGGAAACGGCCAACTTAGGCTCTTAGCGGCTGCTGAGAGGCTGAGCCGGGTGCCACTTCAGGCATGTGGGCGGATCCTGACTCCATTGTTGAGATCTTGCTCGATCCTGGACCAGCTCTTTGACGTCAGCCCGCTGTCTGCTGAAAAGGGGTCGCTCTGCACTCCTGTGATCCACAGGAGAAGTACAGCCAGGCGAGCTTTCCCCGTATTTCTCCTTTCATTTTCTAGATGACAAATAAAATGCTACCCAGCGATTCATTGTGTGAATCCATCTACAGCAGTGTGTGATGGAGTCAAAACATAGTAGTCCTATAGAGCCCTCCTTATTAGTTCTTTCCTTCCCAGCCTGACCATTCCTGGTCCGCCCCTTTCATTCATTGGATTTTGGTTCTTTCAGTCATGGAGGCTCAGCATCACATGTGGGCGTTACCTAGGGCGGTCTGCATGCAAATTAAGCCTGCCTAGAATCCTCCAGACTGACACCCACCCAAAGCATTTTGGAATTTGCATAACACCGCCCAAGAGCCAGCCCACTGCTTGAATTAGAGCTGAGGGCTCTTGAGAGGAGAGGCCGGGTGCCGTGATGTTTTCAGTAAGCATCCTACCGATCCCTCCCACCAGCCACAATCAACCTGCCTTGCATAGAAAAGCACAGAGATCCAGTGAGGACATCGCTGGGTCTTAACTAAGGTACATAATACAAATAGAAAGGTTTTATGTAAAACACATTATATACAACAAACTTACATTGTTCAGCATGGATGCATGGCTCGGTCTTTGCGGGGTGTTGGGGACACTCTTGGCGTTGGCTGATCCTCCAAGCCAACCGGTCACCCATCTTGTTACACCACGGTTTTCCTCCACCAGCAGCTGCAATAAGAAAACAACCACAGAAAGATCTCAGCAAAGACAACTTACACATATTGGGACCTGCACCTCCCTGACCAGGACAGGGTCACCCGCAATCCCCCGGATAGCTGTCTTCCAGGAGCTTCATAAACCTATCAGATGTAAATAAAAGGGAAGTCCAGGTGGTGTCATGCACCTTGCTGGATCCAACTCATAGTATGCCTGCACTTTATACAAAGCAGCTGAATTCCTGGAAATCAGCTTTAATACACTATTTTTGTTGCTTTCAAGTTATATGGCTGATTGGCAGTTCTGCAGTCGCAATCTAATTCAGTCAGTGGTCTCATTACAGCACAACCTTTGTGGTAGTCGTACAATGCTGTGGATGACTGGCACGCAGGTCTGATAGCGTGCCAGTGTGCACAATATTCACAGACACACTACAAGTCAAGGAACACCATACACACCTCATTCATCTCGCTTTTCTCAAGTCCGAGGATGCTGCCCATTAAACGCAGGACCTCGTGACGCTTGTTTTTTGGGGTGTGGAAGTGCCCAACAAACAGATTCCTCATTAAGAGCCTGAAAAAAAAATAAAGAATAGAGTAGATGCATCGCTAGACCCCAAAACAAATGTCATATATTGCAGCTTGACAATTCTGGGATTTGGTGGCTGCAATTTTTGGGTGATCCTGCCAACAACACACTTTCTGTCTTAGAACAATGATCACTCATTGTACAGCATAAGGATAACAAACAGGACTACATGACTCTGCCCCTTTCCTCTTTTCTATAACAGAGAAGAGGAGTAATTAAAACAAAACAAAAAAAGCCAGCCAAGTGGGAACACTGTTATTCTGGGAGGACGTCCCTATAATGTCCTCCCCATTTGTGCCACCTGTGTGCGCAGTGGTGCAATCCATGACCTGCTGTATCCACTGTACACAGTGGAGCAGAGATTGTTGTACTGAACTGCTGCACGTGCCCCAGTACCATGTGATCCATGTGACCAATCACAGCGATCACAGGTCAGTTGTCAACAATGGCTTTCATTCATAGCTGTTGTGTGTACTATTGTGATCCCTTTGATTGGTCACAGTGAACATACAGTACAGAGGCCATTCACAGCAGACCTGTACCATGTAATAGCTGTGACCAATCACAGCATCACAGTAGTAAGCAAGGTTTCATGAATGAAACCTTTAAAACAACACTAGAGATGTTTATTACAATGATCATGTAAAATAAAAAAAAATCCTGATCACCTATCTAGAGCAGTACTATGGTAACTCTGCTCCGGTGAAAGTATGTAAGAAAAAGAAAGAAAAAAAAAGGGATTTTATTAAAACTTACAGTAACATCCTTTTCTCCGAGTTGACATGTGGTTTATATGCAGATCCTATTAGGAGTTAACTAGGTAAAGAAAGAAAGCAAGCTGGCCCCTCCCGGGGGCTGTCCTCTCTTTCCCATATAATCCCCCTACTCTGCTCAGTACTTCAGTTCGTAACAAGCCGTACCGAAAAAAAAACGCAGAGGGGTGGGTGCTGCGCCTGTCAGTGAACTCGGAGAAAAGGATTTAAAAATGTTTTTTTAATAAAATCCCTTTTTCTCCTACGTTCACTGACAGACACAGCTCTTCATTGACATGTGGCGATGTCCCAAAGCTGTGTCAGTAAAGAGGGGTGGGTAAACGATGACAACTGTACCCAACAGAACCTCTGAAGAGGCGCCAGACGCGCCTGCACTGCCGCCTGTAAAACTTTACGGCCAAAAGCAGCATCCGAAGATGCGGACACATCAACTTTATAAAATTTAGTGAAAAAGTGCACCGAGGCCCAAGTAGCCGCCTTGCACACCTGTGACACCAAAGCCTGGTGTCTAAACACCCAGGAAGTGTTAACGGTCCTAGCAGAATGAGCCGTGACTGGAAAGAGAGGGGACTTACCCTCAAATAAAATATGCATGCGTCGCGGTCTGTCTGACCCAACGGGAAACAGTAGCCGGTGAGGCCGCCAAGCCTTTGCGTGGCCCGTCTGTCAGTACAAACAATGCGTCAGACTTCCGAAAAGAGTCTGTAGCCGCCAAACGACCTGCAAGGCCCTTACAACATCCAATGAATGTAACTAAAATTCCTTGGAATGTGAGGGACACGGACACAATGAAAGGAGAATAATATCTTCATTAGTGTGAAAAGACGACACCACCTTTGGGAAAAAGGAAGGTGACGGGCGCAGGACCGCCTAGTCCTTGTGAAGGACCCAATAGGGAGACTTGCAGGACAATGCTGCCAGCTCAGACACCCGCCTAGCGGATGTAATGGCCACCAAGAAAGCCACTTTTTGTGACCGTAATTGTAAGGGAATATCCCTGATCCTCTCATATGGCGGCTTCCGTAGCACAGAAGCACTAGATTCAAGTCCCACGGCGCCAAAGGCGACCGCACCTGTGGGACCACATGGCGTACACCTTGTACAAATGTACGAAGCAATGAGTGTGATGCCAAAGGTCTTTGGAAGAGATTTGCCAGAGCCGAAATCTGACCCTTGAGGGTACTCAAAGCCAATTTCTATCCAGGCCCCGTTGTAAAAGGGCTAGGACCCTGAACACGACATAAGAGCGAGGGTTTCAATCACCTGCCTCACACCAAGCAATGTAGGCCTTCCAGGTGCGATGATAAATCTTGCTTGAAGTACACTTACGCGCTTTTAACAGGGTGGGGATCACGGAGTCAGCGACCCCCCTGTCCCTCAGCACCTGAGACTCAATAGCCAAGCCGTCAATGTCAGCAAGGGTAAATCAGGGTGCAAGATGGGCCCTTGAGACAACAAGTCTTAGCGCAGCGGAAGGCGCCAGGGAGCATCTGCCACCATTCGCACTGCGTCGGTGTACCAAGGACGCCGAGGTCGATCCGGATCCACCAGGATCATCGGGATCATCGGGATCCCCTCCGCTTCCACCCTGCGCAGTAGCCGTGGTAGAAGCTTGATGGGAGGATAGGCGTACAGAAGACGACACCGACCCCAAGGCGCTACCAGCGCATCCGTGGCGACAGCCAACGGGTCTCTTGTTCTGCACACACAGGTCTTTACTTTGTGATTGAACAGAGACACCATGAGGTCCACATCTGGCGTGCCCCACTGGAGGCAGATCTGGTTGAACACTTCAGGATGTAGGGACCATTGCCCCTGATCCAGTGTCTGGCGACTGAGAAACTCCGCCTGCCATTTTTCTACGCCTGGAACGTAAATGACGGAGATCGCCAGTACGTGGAGTTCTGCCCAATTCAGAATGAGAGCTGCAGCCGCTGCCGAACTCCTCGTTCGGCCGTGGCATTGTCTGACTGAATCCAAATCGGGAGGCCTCGCAACCTTACCGTCCAGTGGGAGAGGCAGAATCTGATTGCCCTCAGCCCTAGTACATTGATCGGAAGGTGAGATTCCTGCGCCGACCAGCGCCCCTGGGCAGACAACTGTCCCAGGACCCCCCCTTCAGTCCATAGGCTGGCGTCTGTCGTGACAAATCGACCATTCGGGGGAAGAAGGGATTTTCCCAAGGGTAAAGCTGGGGCCCGAAGCCACCCTGTCAAGGACCCCCTTGGTTTGGGGTTCCAGTCTGATCAGTCGGTCTAGGGACAGAGGTGACTTGTCCCACAGAGACAGCAGAATCGCTCATTGAAGGAGCCGAGTGTGACTCTGGGCATAGGGTACCGCCTCGAAGGCCGATACCAAGAGCCCAAACACCCACGTATAAAAACCGTAAGGAGGACCACCAGCGAGACAGTAAGGATTGCACTGCTGCTTGCAGGGTCAGTAACTTGGCCGGAGGTAGAAACACCTTCGCCTGTTCCATGTCCAGGATTAGACCCAGGTAGTCCAGGCGACAGGACTATGTCAGCGTCGACTTCTGCAGGTCGATCAACCAGCCGAAGTCCCTCAATGAGGCCATTGTGATGGCTACGATATCCTCCAGAGCTGAAGCAGATTCCGCTCTCCGGAGTAGGTCGTCGAGGTATGCTACTACCGCAATGCCTCTGCCTCAGTAGCACCAGGACCGGGGCCACCAGTTTGGTGAACACCCGAGGAGCCGAGGCCAGACAGAAAGGAAATGCCACAAATTGGCAATGTCGGTTTCATACCGCAAATCGCAGAAAGCGCTGGTGTTTGACAGTTGGGAACATGAAAATACGCGTCCCTTTGATCCAGGGACGCCATGAATTCCCCTTGGCGCAGGGCGGCCACGACCGAGCAGACGGATTCCATCTGAAATTCTCGCGCTCTCACGAAGTGGTTCAGCGCTTTTAGGTCCAGAACAGGCCTGGACCCTCCCCTTTTTTGGGGACCACGAATAGGTTTGAATAAAACCTTCGAAAACCTCTCCAACTGAGGTACTGGCACAATCACCCCCTGGTCCGAGAGTGCCTGGACAGCCCTGAATAGGGCCTCTCGACGCCCCTGAGGGAGTCTCAAGTTCGATGGGAAGCACCTGTCTGGGGGTAGAGTGCTGAACTCTATCCTGTAACCAGAGGACACCACTTCCTGCACCCACCGGTCGGAAATGCGGGCAGTCCACCTGTCTGCGAACCCCAGAAGACGCCCCCCACCCGTACTTCAGGTGGGGGCAACCCATCATGCAGGGGAGGGCTTGTCCTCTGTCTTTTCGTGCCGGGGCACGAAAAACTCTTCTGACCTGAAGAGATAGGTCCCTGCTTTCTGCGAAATTCTCGTCGCTTGGGTTCGGGAAGGAATATACTCTCTCCTCCCTGTGAAATCCTTGACGATTTCATCCAACTGCGGACCAATTTTTTTTTGTAATTTTGTTGCCCGGCGCTCCCCCCTTCGCACCCCGAGAGGGGAAGAGGGGGGAATCACTCACCACTCCAGCCGGGCGTAGCGGGTCGCCACCCGTTGCAGACTTTCCTCCCATCTGGAAGGGATGCTGTAGGCCTCAGCCCCTGGACAGGAAAGCACGTCCTGACACTGGGCGTAAGTGAGGGTCTCCCACTGGCCGCCCGCACGGAACGGGCATGATGCGGCGGGTCCCGCCTAAGCATAGGACTGGCTCTCATCGGTTGGCCGCGCTGGGGAAAGCATAGGATTCTAGATATCCTTATTGCCCCAGTCGGCTTCTTGATAGCAGTCTTCATCAGAAGGCTTGAGAAAAACAAAAAGTGCGGAAATAAAAATCGGATCCGCGGGCCCCATAGGGGGAGCCAGGTCAACTCCTTGCACTAGGCATGTTAAAACTGGTGTACTGAGCAGAGTAGGGGGATTATATGGGAAAGAGGACAGCCCCATGGGAGGGGCCAGCTTTCTTTCTTTGCCTAGTTAACTCCTAATAGGATCTGCATATAACCCACATGTCAATGAAGAGCTGCGTCTGTCAGTGAACGTAGGAGAAAAAGTATATACTGTCACCATTCAGTGTCCCTAATCACTGTCACACAAGTATGGTGATGCCGCACTGCTCTGACGACCATATGGAATATATATTAATTTTCCAAAAAAAAATTGTGATAAAAAGAAGTTACTTAAAAAAAAAAAAAATAACTTGCCATAGCTCTTCCTAAATACCTCACATGGTCTACTTTACAAAAAGGGGTAATTTGGGGGGTATTTGTACTGTCCTAGTATTTTAGGTCCTCAAGAAATGAGATTGGGTGTCAGTACATCAGAATTGATCGATTTTCAAAATATATTTGTAGGTCCTGGTGCCGCACACCCCGCTATATTGTCTCAGCCAATGAGGGGGGAGTCATTGGAGAACCAGGGCTCTCGTGCACATCGCTGGAGATGGGGCTCAGGAAAGTATTTGGGGGAGGAAGGGGGGGGTGCTGCACAGAGAATGTTTTTTAACTTCATTCATAGAATGCATGGAGGTAAAAAAATCTTCAGCCTTTACAAACTCTTGAAGGAACATGCTATGTGGAATACTGTGAACAGGAGCCGGCTGACCTTATAGAGATGTATGGATGTGCGGTAGCCTCAGACGGTCTACGTTACAAAAAGGGGTCATTTGGGGGGGTATTTCTGTAGTCCTGGCATTTTAGTTCCTCAAGAAATGAGATAGAGTGTCAGTACATCAGAAATGATTGATTTTCAAATATATATCCCATAGTTTGTAGATCCTGGTGCCGCACACCCCGCTATGTATCGCGGGACCGGCATAGCAGGTGCCGCTGGGTAGAGTGGGGGGTTGAGAGGACACGTTCACCCCCTTCCTCTGCTTGTTGCTGACCAGGAAGGGACGTTTGATGTCACTTCCGGGTCCCCGGTGAAAGTTTCCTTGCGATAAAGGCCGAGAAAGAATGTAATGCAGTGCAAAGTGCATTGCATTACAATCAGTGGAGCACAGAGGAGACATGCAGGGTCATTGCCTCTGGCTGTTGTCTCAGTCAATGAGGGGGGAGGTGCCCCTGGACAGCTGAGGCTCTCAGGCACATTGCTGGATGGAGATGGGGCTCAGGTAAGTATTTGGCGGGGGGCTGCTGCACAGAGCATGTGTTTTTTTATCACAAATCTGTCCTCCTCCCCTGCTTGTTGCTGACCCGGAAGTGTCGTGTGAGGTCACTTCCAGGTCCCCGTTGAACATTTCCTCGGCGATAAAGGCTGAGAAAGAATGTAA
>BLSH010108951.1:1408602-1431229 GCA_018402905.1 Glandirana rugosa
CCCCCCCCCCCCCCCCCCCCCCGCCAGTCGGTCATTTAAGCCCGGCACACACCCCATCTAGGCTGCGGGCTCCTATGGGGGGCGGGCGGGTTGTGGGCTCCTATGGACTGCGGGCGGGTTGCAGGCTCCTACGGGAAGCGGGTTGGTGGCTCCTACGGGTGGCAGCTCCTGTCTCCTCTCTTCTTCTGCATCATGGCGGCTTCCGCCATGCGTCTCCTCCCTCCTCCTCCTAAGCGTCTAATAAGACCGCCTGTCCTTACAGCCAAATGGGTGACGGGTCTCAACACCCGCTTCCTGATTGGCCGGAGGGAGGATCAGTGTGGCCATAGTGAATATTCATTCGCTATTGTCACACAACTGGGTGGGCTCAGAGACAGATGCTCTGCACCCCGAACCCACCTTTTTTGAAGTCTATTAGAGTCTCGGGCTCTAATCGCCTGCTTCAAACCCCCCCCCCCCCCAATTGGAATCCATGTTTCCCACGCACTGCATGTAGAATAGGGGGCTTGACATAAAGATAGGGGGGAGAGGACGCCCGTGCGCCCCTAATGGACGGGCAGCCGCTGCCCATGTGTGATTTGGTTTCTCAATGATGAAAAGAACTGACCGCCTGACTTGCTGAGGTTTATAATGCACATTGTGAGAAGCTCACAGTGTGCAGTGAAATCAGAAAAGGCCATTTCGGTACAGGAGAGGAGCCCGTACAAGACTGAAGGGAAGACCAGAGGTCAGCCCAGCAATACTAATTGCAGCAATTGCTTTTATTGAAAAGATGACATAACCTACATCAGTATGTACAACAGCTGCTTCACAGCCCTATAAACAGAGTATAAAAGCAATCCAAGGGTTAACAAAAAAAAAAAAAAAAAAACTGGAGGTCCGACCATAAAACCGCCAGCACGTGCCCCTCATCCATCCGCTTCCAGTCAGTTTTCACAAAAATAATCCCGCACCTTGAAAAGATATTTGCAGCACAAGGCCAGGAGGGTTGGAAGACGGCGTCCGAGCACACATATTATTACATAAAAAGAGCTTGCCTTTAAAACCCATTTTATGACCCAATTTCATGACAGGATGTCAAGCTTCACCACTCAGTGAGAGGAGACAAGTGCATATCCATTTACCGCGCAAACCGCCGCCAAGATCTTATTAAGGTTAACAAAAAAAAAAAAAAGTGTTTTTTCATTTAGTCTCGTACGACAGACAACTTTTACAGCTGCTGGAAAATTAGCTGAGCGGTGATGTAAACAGGCGGCCAGAAGAGCATTCTGGGGAACGACAGGTTAACCCTTCAATCCTCTTGTAGTTTTTCTTAAAGGGTCAGTCCCCCAGAAATTTCAGTATTTGGAAGATATTGGAGCAGAAGATGCAAAGGAGGAGCAGAAATACCCAAAATTCACAAAGCAGACAGGCTGCTAGAAAAAGGAAACCGTCGCTCATAAGTCGCCTATCCATCCTCCTGGCACAGCATCTCAATGACATCAAGGTTAGTCAAACTTTATTGTTCCAGACAACACATACAGCGGGTGCACCCAGACATGTTGCACTAGTAAGTGCAAGTTGTAGACCCTTTGTGGGTGAAACGCGTCAGTACGATGAGGGTCTGGGCAGACCTTTTGTATATATTGCCTGGAACAATAATGTTCGACTAACGCCAAGGTCAGATTGGGGTTGCCTCAAACCCCTTGGTGCACTAGGCATCACTGCTCTCATCCCCACCCCTAACCTCTCTGCAACCCAAAATGGTATTGCTTTTTAATCCTCTATTTACATTTCTTTTACCCTTTTGCTGCCCATGTAATGGATATGTGTGGCTGCAAAGAGGACAGGCTTTAATGCATATGCATCCAAGGTTTTTGTGCAGAAAGCATGCTCCCAGCACATTATCTGAGCGGTCAAAGATAGCTCCCAGTCTCTAGTAATGACCGGAAGTTGGCAGGACTGGTTCTCAATCATAGTGGTCACATTATTGGGCAGACCTGTTCCCCCCACGCCTCTCGGGGCATAATACCCCAGTTAAAGGGTTCCCAAGACTGGGAAGTGGTTGACTTTGTATGATCCACCCTACCTGCCATTCTCAACTAGGTAAGGCCCAATCTCCTTAGCATGGAATCGGTCTGCTGATCCCCGCTGAGCAGGCGGATGGCTGGTGTGTGTCTGCTCTGCTTATGCAGACACAACCCGCTCTCCTCTATGCCTACCACCCGTCCATTTACACCCGACTACCATCAGATCCAATCCACCAGATGGATGGGTAACTGATCCCCCTTCCGTTTGTAGCAGACAGGATTGGATGTCAGCGGGTGTCAATGGACATGTCCGTTGACACCCACTGATCCAGAGAGGAGACTGGAGGGTCCGCCTGAAAAACTGACAGGGCGGACCCAAATCGGTCCGCCCGTGTGAAAGGGCCCTTAGAAGAGGTGACAACAGCTTCTCTACTCTGAAGCCTCCTGGGATATGCACATCACATATCCCTAGATGCTTCATGGTCCATTCACTAAGGCTGGAGAAGGGCGATCCCAACAGCGCGTCATCGGGGTTGACGGAATCCGAAAAAGACACTCGGCACCTGATGATGTCAAAACGAGGGCGGCACTGGTTCCTGCTTGTGGCAATGGCAGGAGAACGCTGGATTTGCTGGCCAGGTAAAGATGTGAATTTACACAACACCAACAAAAAAGGTAAACGGAGTAAAAAAATATGGGGCAGGAAGGGGGGCTGGAGTTTCTCTTAACCGCTTCAATACAGGGCACTTTCACCCCCTTCCTGCCCAGGCCAATTTTCAGCTTTCCACGCCATCACATTTTGAATGGCAATTGCGCGGTCATGCAACACTGTACCCATATGACAGCTTTATAATTTTTTTTGCACACAAATAGGTTTCTTTTGGTGATATTTAAAGCGTTTGTTAACCCCCAAAAAATTCTGCTCCAGTCTCTTTAATGTGCAATTAGCAGCATGGTGCTTTTGCTTTTTAAATTATCTCTCCGTATCCCCCAAAATATCTGTTTGATAATGCCAGGTCATGACCCCCCCCGACTGCCCCTGTATATATATCTTGAGAGCCCCATGGTCTATGCAGGCTATGTCACTCCCAGCTCTCCTGTGTGCCTGTCTTCAATTGCCCCCTCCTCCCCCCTGCCTCTGTAGCTTCTCCTCTCTGCTTTCATAATTAACTCTAAAAGCTCCTATCCCTCAGTATTAAAAGTAGTTCCTTGTGTCAGTGTTATATCAGAAATATTCTCATCTATATAGATAACACAGCACAGCTCTGTCTCTCCAGCTGAAGTCAGCAGCAGTGCTCAGCCCCACCCTCAGGAACTCTGAGCTAAGAGAGCAAAGCTGAAAAACGACAACCGATCCTAGTAAGAACGTGTGATATATATATATATATATATATATATATATATATATATATATTATATAACACAGACACAGGACAACTTCTTGTTATAATACAGAGCGGGTGGGAACTTTTTATAGAAGTGGCTTAACAAACACTTTAATCACCACTGTTTTTATTTTTTGCTAAAAGAAAGAAAGAAAAAAAAAAAAAAAGACCAAAAATTTTGAATAAAAATGAATACATTTCTTAGTTTCTGGCAGAAAATGTTGAAAATAATTTTTCTCCTTCATGCCGCTGATGAGGCGGCACTGATGGGCAGGCACTGACTGGAGTCACTGATAGGCACAGACTAGCATCACTAATGGGGCTGCATTGATGATCAGTGCCCTGATTACCTGTACAGGTCTCCCCTGTGAAGAGATGCTGCTGATCGGCTCTCCTCAAACTCTATCAGTGCGAGTCGAGGAGAGGCGATAAACGGCACTTCCATGTTTATATGTGATTGGACACAGCCAATCACATGGGTAAAGAGCCACATCATCGGCTCTTTAACGAGATCGGGGTCACGGTGCGCCTGTAATCACTGTGCTGCGAGCCCCCGCAAGAGCAGTGATACTGAGGCAACATCATGATGTCATCGCAGAACAAGAGGAGATCCCGTCCGCCCTATAATATGCCATTCAAACCAGACACAAATTCTCCTACCTATATGGCCACATTTATGTACCTCCAGTGAAGTGTTCATTAACACTGTCATACAAAGATATTGTAGACAATGTGATCTTTTTTAGATTTTATGTATACTTTTTTGGGGGGTGGGGTGGCAAACAATCCACACCCTGAGCCCTCCCTTTTTTTAAGCCAACTAGAGCCTCAGGCTCCAATCACGTGCTTCTAAAAAACACACCTTGGAATCCATGCGTCCGGTGCCGCGCATATAGATTAGGGGCATGGATTAGGGGGGTGGTGGGCCTCCACTGGTGAAAACCCTTTTCTGTTCAAACTGTGCACTGGTGTATAAAGCCAGCTCCATAAAGACATGGATGACCATTTTGAGTGTCCTGCACAGAGACCTGATCTCAACCATAATGAACACCTCTGGGATGAATTGGAATGCTGAGGGTGAGCCAAGTCTTCTCATCCAACATTAGTATCTGACCTCACAAATGGGAACAAAGTCTCACAGACACATCAAAATCTTGTACAAAGCCTTCCCAGAAGAGTGGCCACAAAGGGGGGCAACTCCATATTAATGGACATGGTTTTGGAATAGATGTGATGGTCAGGTGTCTACAAATATTTGGCCTTATGGTGTATGATGCCAAGAACAACAAGAGTTCTCTATGTTGGAAATTAATCAAAATGCCAGAATTCATGTGAAAGGATAAATGGAAATGTTGATTACCATGAAGGTTCCTGAAGGAGTTAATCATTAGAAGGTCCCAGCCCATGGAGTCCGGCACACCATCTCCGGCAGGCCCAGAGCGAGAGCACATTATGGAGCATTAATTCATTAATCTGCTCGCAAAATAAACATTTAGGTTATGGAATTTCCTGTCTAGCCAACCTAATGTGTTTAAGAGTTCTCAAAGGTTTTTGTTATAACATCAACACTGGGCTGGCTTAATCGCCCAGAGAAAACAATTAGCGCGTTATTAATCTACAAAACTCCATCTAATCTAATCTTTACAAATTTTTCAAAAATAGCAGGAAAGGGGCGAGGGGGATATGAAATATGATATTATGTGGAACGCGGCCAATGGCTGGAGCTGGTACAATGGAATTAAAGAACACCCAAACAACGGACGGCGGCGTGCGCCAGAAATGTCTGAGCGTAGCTGGCTCGGGCGCTTGCGGCATACACTGTGGTTTAGAATATTAAGGAGATGATGATATGTTTGCCATCTGGGGCTCCATCCACAAATATGTAATTCTTATTTAACTCTGACGAAGCCGAATTGAAAAATGAATTTTTGAATTTCATGTTAGCAAGATGAAGAACAGACCTGCATAGCAATGTGTAAACACAGCCCCGTACAACGCGGGAACAAGGAAAGAATTGTTCATTTTACTAAAGCAAAACCAAAACATTTTCCACAAGACGTTTGACAGCATGCCGAAAATATTCTGTGTGTAAAACAGAAGATATGCACCAGTTCTTCGTATGAGAGGATGGACAAAATTGGGAGTTTTCCCTGAAATTCACAATTAGAATCAATGGGGAAGGTGACATTATGGTGGCTTTTAAGCAATGGGCCATAAATCACTCCTTAGGGTGAATGCAAACATTAACACCAATCAGCTGTTTATCAGCAATGTGATCACCATGTTAGTGCTCTCATGACTGTTGATCAAGCCTCGTCAGTGACCAGACTTTGTTTATAAACAGAGCCATTTCACATAGAATTGGGGCGTCAGAGCTAGTGCTCTGCGTAATTTTTCTTTTTTCAGTCATAGTATGACTACATGACTTTATAGGACAGCGCGGCAAGGTGCGGGGGGCCTGCCCACGGGACAGCGCGGCAAGGTGCGGGGGGCCTGCCCACGGGACAGTGCTGCAAGGTGCGGGGGGCCTGCCCACGGGACAGCGCGGCAAGGTGAGGGGCCTGCCCATGGGACAGCGCGGCAAGGTGAGGGGCCTGCCCATGGGACAGCGCGGCAAGGTGAGGGGCCTGCCCACGGGACAGCATGGCAAGGTGAGGGGCCTGCCCATGGGACATTGCGGCAAGGTGAGGGGACTGCCCATAGGACAGCGTGGCAAGGAGCGGGGCCTGCCCATGGGACAGCGCGGCAAGGTGTGGGGCCTGCCCACGGGACAGCGCGGCAAGGTGTGGGGCCTGCCCACGGGACAGCGCGGCAAGGTGTGGGGCCTGCCCACGGGACAGCGCGGCAAGGTGCGGGGCCTGCCCACGGGACAGCAAGCCTATATATTACGTTGAGAGGGAGCAGACCTGCTACAACTCAAACTTGGTGCTGAAAGTCATAGTAACTTATACAAGGACTTCGGGTGTGAGGGGTTCTTAAGGCCACTCTGCGTGACAAATCTCAAATGGTGAACAGCATATACAACAGAACATCAATGTAACACAGGCAGAATATGCATACTCCATGTAGAAAGGGTCCCTGGCATGAACCAAACTCGCAATTCCCATGCTGCAAGATAACGCTAACCTAAAGTATTGTCTGCAACATGGTCATCCGTCCACCACGATAAAAACTGCTGCCAAGCAGAGTTATTTTAAAAGTAGAAACCCATTTATCACATACGTGTGCTGCAATACAAAGGACAATGAAGGATTTGCAATGTTAAACACTTCACATTCAAAAACTGCAGTGCCAGTAAATAAGCTGAACTTCAGGCAAACCAATAAATATATAAATATATATATACACACACAGACATACGAAAAATAGAAGTCGTTTTACCTGCCAAAGGATTTGTGTTAATGTCAAGGCAGACTGAGATTTACACTGCTCTGCCATACAGCACAGTCCTGCTTGCCAGGGGAGGAGACCTGATTTTTCTCCGCTGCAGATCAGTAACTTACAGTTCTTGTCCCTCCTCCAGCCTATGATTGGACTGTGAAAGGAGAAGCAGCAGACTGATGAGCTCATTTCTCCATCATGCTGCTCTATCCCCATATCCGCATGTTCCTTTTAAGCACATGAGCACTACAGCACAACTGACTGGCTTCTTGTTTTCCCTCTCCCAGTTCTGCTGTACAGGGATTGTAAGATTCTTACACCAAGTCAAATTCAGGTACTAACACTGCTTGCATTTAGAGATCAGCTTTAACCACCTCAGCCCCGGAAGGATTTCCCAGGTTAGGACCAGAGCACTTTTTGCGATTCGGCACTGCGTCGCTTTAACTGACAATTGCGCGGTCATGTGACCTTGTACCCAAACTAAATTTGCGTGCTTTTTGGTGGTATTTGATCACCACTGCGTCATTTCTGATCTCCGCTATAAACAAAGAAAGAGCGACAATTTCGCAAAAAAAAAAAAAAAATATATATATTTCTTACTTTTCGCTGAAATTCAAATCCCCCTCCCCCCCCCCCAAAAAAAAAAAAAAAAATTTTTTTTTTTCATCGGTTTTGGCCGATTTATATTCCTGATATTTTTAGAAAAAAAAAAAATCGCAATTGCGTTTGATTGGTTTGCGCAAAAGTTGCCGTGTTTACGGATGACGAGAATTCATCCCTGAGGTTTTTATTTTATTTTTTTACTGGTAATGGCAGCGATCTGCGATTTTGTTAGTGGTACTGCGATATGGGGCGGACATGTTGGACATTTTTGACACTTTTTTGGGACCAGTGACATTTATACAGCGATCAGAAATTTAAATGCCCACTGATTACTGTATAAATGTCATTGGCAGTGAAGGGGTTTACCTGCAGGGGGGCAATCTAGGGGTTAACTGTGTTCCCTAGGCGTGTTCTAACTGAGGGGGCTGGGCTGCCAGGGGCATAAGAGATCTAACTGATCCCAGTGAGAGGGATCAGTAGGTCTCTTATGTCCCCATTGACAGAGCGGGAACTGCCGTGTTTACATCGGCGGTTCCCCGCTCTATGGCTCTGGCAGCTCATCGCGGTGGACATCGGGGCAGCCCGAACCGCAGACACACTCCTCCTCGGCTCCTCGCTACGCCTGCGCGAATCGCCGCCTATTTACGGCGATTCGCGGGACGCATCGACACAGCAGCAGTAAATATACTGCGCGCGGTGTGGAAGCGGTTAATAAAACAAAACTGCCCAGGTAGGTATGACAAACTATAAAGAAAGGCACATAATTGTGAATTGGAAAGTAAATTATACATTTTTTAATTTATTTTTTTTACAAATATATATGTGAAAAGTGTGGGGTACATTTGTATTCAGCCCCCCTGAGTCAATACTTTGTAGAACCGCCTTTCTCTGCAATTACAGCTGCAAGTCTTTTTGGGGAAGTCTCTACCAGTTTGCACATCTAGAGAGGACATTTTTGCCCATTCTTCTATGCAAAATACCCCAAGCTCTGTCAGATTGGATGGAGAGCGTCTGTGATCAGCAATTTTCATGTCTTTCCACAGATTCTCAGTTGGATTTAGGTCTGGACTGTGACTGGACTATTCTAACACATGAATATGCTTTGATCTAAACCATTCCATTGTAGCTCTGGCTGTATGTTTAGGGTCGTTGTCCTGCTGGAAGGTGAACCTCCACCCCAGTCTCAAGTCTTTTGCAGACTCTAATAGGTTTTCTTCTCATGCCTCGTACACACGGTGCACCGGTCGTACGACCACACTTTCAACTTTTGCCCGAAATCAGCTGTTGTCTGTGTCTAGTGTACTGACAGGAGTCAAGTAATCGTTCAACAAAGCCGAACGTTCAGTTCAGGTGAATGTGATTTGTGAATTAAAAACGTAGGTTTTCCCCAAGCAGGCTATTATTAGAGCACTCTTTCAGGCCCGCAGGCTTATATTACTACACTGGAAAAGGGGGGACCCCCCACGGTAAGGGAGTGGATATCCCAAATGGGAGATACTATTCGATTGGAGAAGGTTGTATTCTAACACAGAAAGAACACTCAGGGACTTAGCCCCGTGCACTTGGTCTTAGATAGACTGTTGATGTAACATAAGATATGGGGTGGCGATGGCTGCAGAAAAAGTTATATATACTCATCAGTGGTCTGTATGATGCATTTGCCAATACTATGACTGTATAAGATTTGTGGAACTGGTTTGCATACCTGATGTACTGTAACTATCTATATTTTACCATCAATAAAACCCTTTCTGGTTAAAAAAAAAAAATCGTAGGTTTACTCAAACGGCCCCTCCTGGGCATTCCTGACTTCTGAGCATGTGTGTTTTGCACGTACAGCTTTGTTGGCCCAACTTCTCTCTACACACGAGTCAACAGTCGTACAACAGCTTGTTGTACAACAAAAATTTTCGAGTCTGCTCATCCAAGATTTGTTGTACGACTGTTGAACATCGGCTATTGTAATTGCGCATACTAACGGTCGGATTATCGTACAACAAGCTGTTGTAAGACCGTTGCATCATGTGTACGGGCCTTTAGATTGCCCTGTATTTGTCTCCATCCATCTTCCAATCAACTCTGACCAGCTTCCCTGTCTATGCTGAAGAAAGCATCCCCACAACATGATGCTGCTACCACCATGTTTCACAGTGGGGATGGTGTGTTCAGGGTGATGTGCAGTGTTAGACTTCTTATGGCTTTCTTTCAACGATGACTTTCTTCTTGACACTCTTCCATAAAGGGCAGATTTGTGGAGAGCACGACTAATAGTGGTCCTGTGGACAGATTCTCCCACCTGAGCTGTGGATCTCTGCAGCTCCTCCAGAGTTACCGTGGGCCTCTTGGCTGCTTCTCTGAATAATGCTCTTCTTGCCCGGCCTGTCAGCTTAGGTGGACGGCCATGTCTTGGTAGGTTTGCAGTTGTGCCATACTCTACATTTTCGGATGATGTTTTGAACAGTCCTCAAAACTTGGGAAATTTTTTTATAACCTAATTTTGCTTTAAACGTATTCACAACTTTATCCCTGATCTGTCTGGTGTGTTCCTTGGCCTTTATGATGCTGTTTGTTCACAAAGGTTCTCTAACAAACCTCTGAGGGCTTCACAGTACAGCTGTATTTATACTGAGATTAAATTACACACAGGTGGACTCTATTAGGTGACTTCTGAAGGCAATTGGTTCCACTAGATTTTAGTTAGGGGTATCAGAGCAAAGGGGGTTGTTGAATACAAATGCACGCCCCACTTTTCACACATTTGTAAAAACGTTTTGAAAACCATTTATCATTTTCCTTCCACTTCACAATTATGTGCCACTTTGTGTTGGTCTATCACATAAAATACATTTAGATTTTTGGCTGTAACATGACAAAATTTCAAGGGGTATGAATACTTTTTCCATGCACTATATCTGCCATCAAACAGAAGAGAGCAGAGCCGCATGCAGAATGTCAGCCCCTGAAATGATTCACCCTCCCACAAGCCTAATCCTCTATGATTAAGCCCTTGGAAGGGTGAAAAGGGTCAATGGGGTGCGGAATAGGAGGGAATAGCTGAAGACGATCGCTACACAGATCACTACTTGGATGACATTCACTTTTAGACCACGTGTCAAACACAAGGCCCGTGGGCTGAATCTGGCTGGATAGGCCATTTCATGTGGCCCTCGCACCACTCCTGGAGCTGTGGCTCCGCCCCCACCTTGACACTGGTCCTCCTCCAGACCCTGCACTTTCTGCTTCCCCACAGCAGCATAAGGTGCGGGGGGGGGGGGGGGGCACTGTGATGTAAGGGAGGGTGGGGGTCTCTTGACTTCTGATGGTGAGGGGGGCTCTTGAAACCCCTCCATGTGGCACTCTGGACATCTGGCCTTACAGACAAAACAGGCCATTTGATGAAAACCATAACGCTGATGCAGCCTGCGATTAAGCAAGTCCGACAACCCTGTGCTAGACCCACTAAGGCCTGGATTCACTAGGCTGAGATAAAACTTCAAGCGTACTAAAATGACATGTCATAATAGTGCCTGAGAGACCACTATGGTATACCTTAAGTGCACTTAAAAATGCCTTATGTGTAATACTAAGTTCCTGATCAGGGCCTAGGACTCATTACAGATTTGGAAAATACAACACGCCATAAGCTCACCTTGTCTCCTGAGCTCCTCTATCTGCTCCTCTTTCAGGTCCAGCTGTTCAGTAAGTCGGGACGCCGACTCGAGCGCAGTGTTGGCTTCTTCTAATTGTTCCTAGAGAGGAAAGAGAACATTTCAAATGTTGTCCCTCAATTTTTTATGTGTAGTGTACAGTCCACCATAACAGGGCTTGACAAATGTTCTTTGAATCTAGGAGCCAGCTATAAGGCCTCATGCACACAGGATGTATTTCAACGTTTTTACAGCAGCTGTTTTTAGCTGCAGATATTTTTTTCTACAGTCAACAAACTCTCCATGTTATCCTATGTGTTCATGCACACATAGGCTGTTATCAACTGTTTTTGGCTGGGGCGTTTTTGAGCTGTAAAAAAAAAAAAAACCCCACAAGACCAGTGGGTTCTGAGATACGTTTATTCAGCTGTAAAATGCACAATAACGTTGCTTAACATTGTATGCACACCGTTAAGCCTTGTCGGGCGTTTATGTCTCTATTCAAAATGAATAGTTCCCTATGGCCCATTAATTTGAATAGGAGTCGCACCAGAAGTCGGATCACGATGATCCGACTTGCGGCGTGACTGGTGTGCAGAGGATTTTGAAGGGGAGCAGTTTTTGCACAGGTTTAAGAAATAATTTTAGGCCTGCACATTACATAAAACCCTCAAACATTATATATTTTCTGAAAGCAGACTCCCTAGAGAATGAAATAGTGGTAGTTTGAATTTTTTATAGCTCATGATATTACTGCAAAAGGTTTAGGAAACGCTAAAATTCAGTAAAAAAACAAAACAAAAACAAAAAAAAAACACACACCACACTCACAAAGTTAATATTAGGGGCTCAAAAATTAATAAATTACCAGATTTTTTTTTTGGTAAAATATAAAATCCAAGGTTGCACCGAGTAAATAGATATCCTACATGTCAAACTTCAAACATGTCAGTACTCTATATTTTGCATAGGTAATGCTTTAAAAAGCCTCATATAAGTCATTAGTTTAGTGTTACGAAGGAGATCTGCTGCTAAAATGATTACTCTCATTTCAGCGTGTGCGACGATACACAACGTGTATTGCAATCAACGTTTTCAGGCTAGGCGCCCCGTCGACAGGCACAGCGACTCTTAGGACTAAGTGGGTTATACTGCCCTCTTCAGAAGTTTACTAGACAGAACAGGCAGTTCTAACAGCAAAAAGAACAGCAACAGGCACAGCCCCTCCCAGGGGGCAGTCCCCACTGGCACATAACCCCACACCCAGCTCTGCTGGCTCAGTTCGTAACAGGCGGTGCAACATCAGAGGGGTTGGTGCTGTGCCTGTCTACGAACTCAGAGAAAGGGATTTTACAGTAAGTCAAAAAATCCCGTTTTCTCTTTCCTTCGTCCAGAGGAACTGGACTAAGTGGGATGTCCAAAAGCAGTGCCAAAAAATGAGGGGTAGGTAACAAACTACACCCAACCGAACCCTCAGTAAGGAACCACACGTGTCTCACACAGCCGTCTGCAAAACTTTGCGGCCAAACGCAGCATCCAAGGATGCGAAAACATCGACTTTGTAAAACCTTTAGAAGGTGTGCACAGAGGTCCAAGTAGCCGCCTTGCATACCTGACACCTGATGTCGAATGGCCCAGGGAGTGCTAATCGCCCTGGTAGAGTAAGCCGTGACCGGGAAGAGAGGCTCCAGACCCCAAACAGCATAAGCTCGGGTCAACGTCTGTCTAATCCAACGTGTGATTGTGGCTGATGAGGCTGCCAAACCTCTGCGTGAGCCATCTACCACGACAAAAAGAGCATCTGACTTCCGAAAGGAGGCCGTGGTCGCCAGATACACCCGCAGGGCCCGAACAACATCCAGGGAGTGCAAAGCGACCTCCTTAGGGTGAGACGGGCACGGGCAAAGTCCTCACTGATGTGGAAAGATGACACCACCTTCGGCAAAAAAGGAGACGGGCACAAAACTGCCTTATCCTTGTGTAGGTCCAGATAAGGAGACCTAGAAAGACCTAGAAGACAGAGCCACCAACTCAGAAACCCGCTGGGCAGATGTGATGGCCACCAGGAAAGCCACTTTCTGCGAAAGCAATTGCAGAGAGATTTCCCTGATGTTCTCAAAAAGGCGGCTTCTGAAGTACCGAGAGGACCAAATTGAGATCCCATGGTGCCAAAGGCGACCGTACCTTGGGGACGACATGCCGAACCCCCTGCATGAAAGTACGGATCAACGAATGCGTCGCCAAAGGACGCTGAAAAAAAGATCGCCAGAGCAGAAACCTGACCCTTGATAGTGCTTAACGCCAGTTTCTGGTCGAGGCCCTTCTGCAGGAAGGCCAGAACCCGAGACGGAGCGAGGGTTCCACCCCCCGGCCTTGCACCAGGTGATGTAAGCCTTCCAGGTGCAGTGGTAAATCTTATGTGAAGTAGCCTTACGTGCCTTCAACATGGTAGGAATCACCGAGTCTGAGACCCCCCCCCCCCGATCCCTCAACACCTGGGATTCAATAGCCAGGCCGTTAAAGCCAGAGAGGGTAAAGCAGGGTGCAAGATGGGCCCCTGGGACAGAAGATCCTCGCAAAGCGCGAGTCGCTAGGGGACGTCCACCACCATTCACACTCGGTCTGCGTACCAAGGATGCCTTGGCCAATCTGGAGCTACCAGAATGGCCAGAATGTCCTCCGCCTCTATTCTGCGCAGGAGGCGCGGAAGCAGTTTGAGAGGAGGAAAGGCATATGAGTCTATACCGATCCCACGGAGCTACAAGAGCATCTGCCGCATCCGCTAGGGGATCCCTTGTCCTGCACCTTCCAATTGAGACGGGAAGCGAGCAGGTCCACGTCCGGGACACTCCATCTTAGGTAAATCTGATGAAACACATCCAGGTGTAGGGACCACTCTCCCTGGTCCAGGCGTTGACGACTGAGATAGTCCAACTGCCAATTTTCTACGCCCGGTATGTGGACAGCAGAGATTGCCGAAACTTGACTTTCTGCCCACCGCAGGATGGGGGCTACCTCTGAGGCCGCAGCCGAGCTTCTCGTCCTGCCCTGGTGGTTCACGTATGCTACGGCCGTGGCATTGTCTGACTGAATCCGGACTGGGCACCCATGTAGCCTCGACGTCCAATGGGAGAGGCAGCACCAAATCGCCCGCAATTCCAGGACATTGATTGGGAGACGAGACTCCTCCAGAGACCACCGTCCCTGGGCTGAAAGCAACCCCAGGACTCCACCCCAGCCTGTCAGGCTGGCATCCGTCGTGATCGCTGTCCAGTGAAGGGGAGGAAAGACTTCCCCGACCGAAGAGTCGGGGACCGCAGCCACCAGAGCAGCAAGGCCCTCACTGGGTGATCCATCCGGATAACCCGATCCAGGGAAGATGGGGACCTGTCCCATCTCAGGAGAATCTCCCGTTGCAAAACTCGGGTGTGATGCTGAGCATAACAGGCCCGAACAGGGCCTGCAGCCTGCCCACAGGTAGCTGCAGGTGGGAGGCGAAGAACCTGTCTGGGGGGCGGGAACGGAATTCTATGCTGTACCCCGAGGAGACCACCTCAAGCACCCAGCGGTCCGAGATGCGGGAAGACCACCTGTTCTCGAACCCCAGGAGACATCCCCCCACTCGAACGCCGGGTGGGGAAAGCTTTCATGCGGAGGAGACCTTGTCCCCTGGCTTGGAGCGCTTACGCTTCTGTCCACCCGTGGGGGCCTTGGCGGGCTGTGGACCCCAAGGCGCGGGAGGGACGAAAAGGGCTCCTATAGGCTGGAAAGGAAGGCCCCTGACGGCGACGGGAGTCCACACTCCTCCTGGGCTCCAGGAGGAAGGAGCCCCTCCCTCCGGTGAGATCTTTGATCACCTCGTCCAGGGAGTCACCGAAGAGCCGCCCCCCTGGAAAGATAAATCCGCCAGGGTCCTCTTAGAAGGCAGGTCTGCAGACCAGCACTTCAGCCAAAGCCACCGCCTGGCCACCACAGAGACCACGGACGCCTTAGATATCAGGGGGGCTGCGTCCAGAGCAACATCGCACAGATACTGAGCCACCTGAACCATCCGGTCAGCGAGGTCCACACACTCAGGAGAAGCCTGAGTCCTGGTCAACTCGCTGTGCAACTACTTTGCCCATTCAGTGAGCATTTGCGACGCCAGTGCAGAAGCCACCACGGGCCGCATGGTCGATCCCGTCAGAACAAATAGGGACCTGACACAAGCCTCAGCCTTCCTGTCAGCCGGGTCCTTAAAGTACGGCGTGCCCTCCACTGGGATGGTGGTCGCCCTGCACAGGCGGGACACCGGTGGGGCACCCACGGGGGGTGAAGCCCACTTCTTCAATAATTTATCCTCAAAGGGAAAACGGGCACCCTTCGAGAGGGTCCCGTTGTTTCTTCCAATCGCAGGGTCTCACGCACTGAAGTGATCAGAGCATCTACAAAAGCCTTCTCGTGCGCAGCAGCGGGCGGCTCAGACTCATCCCCACTATCAGGAGCGCCGGGAACCTCGCCATCCGACAGCTCGAGGGGGGTCCCCGCAACGGAGGAGCCCCCCTCGCGGTCCGAGTCCTCTCCTGAAGAAGGGGTGGCAAGGGGCGCTTTTTGGCATCCCTGAGGTCCAACAGTGACTCTACCCGGGAGACGCCTCCAGGACTGTCGACATTGCGTCTACTAGAGCCCCTGAAGTGCTGGCTGCAGGCACCGAGAGGTCTGGTGGGGAAGCATCCGCATCGGCTGCCATACTGTCACCCACCCTGGCAATGCCCACCAAATAAGGCCTATTGCCGGGAGACCACTGCACCCCCCACCCCACAGGTGAGCAAGGCTGAGCAGAAGGGACACCCCGAAGGGACTCCCCACCCGACCCGGAGAGGAGCTGCCTGCTGCCGGTGTCCACCGCTGTCGCTGCCTTCACCCACTCCTGCTGCCCCCTGCCTCTGTGCTCAGAGCCGTGCTGGGGGGGGGGGGTAAATCGGCGCCAAACACTGGCTAGGACTGCCCCCAGGCCTCACATCCAGGTGTAGACACAGGGAAAATGGCCGCCCTGCACACTAGAGGCCAAAACACCCCTGTAACAGGGCCGCGGCTACACAAAAATGGCCGCTGGGCGTTCCCTAGACCTAAACAGTGCGGCCGGCTACAAGAAAATGGCGACGGGCGCCGGCAAAATGGCCGCAGAGCGCGCCAACCGCTGCAGGACAAGGCAGGTGGGGGGGGGGGGGGTTGAGAGGCGGAGGGAGCCTTGCCCCAGAGAGACTACCCCGGACCCCAGAGGGGAAGGGGGGGCGGCGTACTTACCCCATCTAGCCGGGCGCTGCGGGGATCCCACCCGAGACAGCGTTCACGCTCCCAGCTAGGCCGGAGGGAGCTGCCGGCACAGGGCACACTGCGTGCGACGGCAGGGCGGTTAACCCGTGGGGCCACCCCGTCCGGTGCGGGACTTGTCGCGTTTGACCCAGCGCGAAGCATCCGGTCTAGCGCGTGATGGCCGGCTGGGGAGACTACCTGGGTCCGAGACTGTTGCCCAGCACGGCTGCTTGGATTTAAGTCTTCATCTGTGAGGCTGTCTACGGACAGCCGAAGTGGATGAGAGAGGTACCACAGATCCCAACAGGGAGCCTAGGTCTAACTCCTTGCACTAGGCAGAAAAAAACTGAGCTAGCAAGAGCTGGGTGTGGGATTATCTGCCAGTGGGGACTGCCCCCTGGGAGGGGCTGTGTCTGTTGCTGTTCTTTTTGCTGTTAGAACTGCCTGTTCTGCCTAGTAAACTCCTGAAGAGGGCAGTATAACCCACTTAGTCCTAAGAGTCGATGTGCCTGTCAACGAACGAAAGAGAAAGCCGCTAGATATACAAGTTATATGGTCGGCAAACCGCTAAGAGAGAAAACGAACTGTGGAAACTGCACCCCAAAAAAGTCAAGCAGGGAATAAAGCTCTAGTCATCATTATTGGGTGTTGTCTTCCTGCCGGTTTTTCCCTCTTACTAACTTACCATGCCTTGTTCTGAACTGTCTCTGTGTGGAGGCGGCCATCTTGGTAGAGGCAGGGCTTTGCCTCCTCTTATCAGAGCCTCCAGCAAGGAATGTGAGCAGCACAGTAATGATATCACCAAAATCTCCTAAGACTTAGGCAGAGACAGCAGTGCCTAAAGCTGCGTACAAAAGTTTATATTTCGTTAAACTCAGCAGGCTGAGCAAAAAAAAAAACCTGACAGATCACTGTACTGACACAAGCAACATTAGTGTGGCGACCTCCCCCCCCGTGCTATTGCATTTTGACAGGGTGACTGCCCCCCCACCAGAACATGCTGGATTAGCTCTCAAAGCCATTGGCTGCCAGCATTGATCGGATATTAGTTTTCAAGCATGCTCATTTAACATAAGCCGGTTGTAAGACCGGCTTCTGTAGAACAGACCACTGTACACATGGGCTGAAAGTCATCCGGTTCCCGCCAAACCGACCTTTTTCGGCCCATTTGTACTCATCCTTTGATGATGCCACATGTCAGATATACAACTATGAGGCTACAGGAGTGCCTAGGCACAGTCACATAACAGGAAATGAAGTTAAAATTCAGAAGGAACTGAAGACAAGAGGTGCATTTTCAGGGTATTTCTTATCCATTACCGACCCTTCTAGATTTTCCCTATATCACAGCAAATCTTCACTTATAGGTCAACCTTAAGAAGTTTAGGTCCACTTTAAGGAGCATTGAATAACAATGCCAACACAGGAGGTGAGGTGCCTTGGGGCGGCAATTTGGCAAATCTATGCAACTAAATTCTCTGTTCAAACACTTGAAATGTTGAAACCATTTTTTTTTTCTTTATCAAGAACATTTTTATTGAGAAGAATCCTTGAAGAGTCGTTAAGTTTTCCACATTGTGTTAAAGAAAAAAGAAAGAACAGCAGATAAGAAAGAAAGCAAAGTGACTTTCAGTGCTCTATGGAGCTGAAATGTGGTCTACAATCAATTTGTTATAAACATGAGACCTGCCAAACAAGCTTTGGAGTACAGAAATGTAATATTCAGTGAAAATACTTAGTGATATATATATATATTTTTTGTGTACTTTACCTGCTCTGTGCAATGATACTGCACAGAGCAGCCACTTACTTCCTCTTCTAGAGTCTCCTGCCGGCACGGTCTGCTCCTCCTTTCCTGCAGGTGCCCTCTCAGTAAGCCACATGCCAAGGGGGCGCTTGTGTGTTCCTGACCCAGGTCACGTGCATCTATAGACACACACAGCACGGGCTCGGCCACGTCCCCACTTCCTCCTTGCAGATTTGACTGTCAGCAGGAAAAGCCAATCGTTCCTACTGCTCTCAAAGTCTCCAGTGAGACTAGGAAGAGAGAGCAGTGCTGCTGCAGCCGGGAACAGTGCTGGATCATGAGAGGTGGGAGGAAGTGTTTAGGGATGGGAAGAACAGTTAGTGGGGTGTTTTTTTTACTTTAAACCCATGAAGACTAAGCTTTTTTTCTGACACGTGTTGCTTACAAGTTAAAATCAGTAGTTTTTTGCTAGAAAATTACTTAGAACCCCCAAACATTATATACATTTTTTTAGCAGAGACCATAGAGCATAAAATAGTGGTTGTTGCAATATTTTATGTCACACTGTATTTGCGCAGTGGTCTTTCAAGCGCAGTTTCTTTGAAAAAACAGTAAACTGTCAAGTTAGCCCATTTTTTTGTTTAATGTAAAAGATGTTACGCTAAGTAAATAGATACCCAACAAGTTACGCTTTAAAATTGCGCACACTCGTGGAATGGTGACAAACTACGGTACTTAAAAATCTCCATAGGCGACTTTTTTTTGTTTAGAGTTACAGAGGAGGTCTAGTGCTAGAATTATCGCTCTCACTCCAACGATTATGGCAATAGCTCACATGTGTGGTTGTTTTAACACCGTTTACATTTGCGGTGCGACTTACACATGCATTTGCTTCTGCGTACGAGCACGGAGGGATGGGGTGCTTTAAAAGAAAAATTCTTTTTTTGTTTATTTTTACACTGTCCCTTTAAAAAAAATAAAATTGATCACTTTTATTTCTGTCACAAGGAACGTAAACATTCCTTGTGGCGGCAATAACCACGTGCCAGGTATTTTTTTTGTAGGCATCTGGGGTCTAGAAGACCCCAAACCCCTCCTTTGCACTTAAAAGCATTCAAAACACAAAGTTTTGAATACTGGCTTTTTAAAAAAAATCTGGCCTTTTAGTCTTCAATAAACCGGAAGTGATGTCAGGACATCGTTTTAGGGTTACTAGATCCGAGACCCAATCAAAGCCAATTGCGGCTTTGTTCGGGTCTCCCGTGCTGGCTGGTTGCTCGGGCCTCCCGGTGGAACGGGCAAGCCGCAGAAGGCGGCAGGAGGGTGGAGCGTCCCCTTCCACTGCTTTTAAAAACAGACCGCTCATCAGCCCCATCGGCTATTACAAGAAAGCAGAGCGTTGGCTCCAAAAATAAAAAAAAAAAATAAAAAAATAAAAAAACGGTACCAGGTGGATGCCTGCATCACCCCGGTACAACCACTTGAAGCAGAAGGCCGCATATATGTTACAATGGCATCAAGGGGTTAATGCAGGGAAAGAATTAGGGGGGGGAGAGAAACAGTAGCTTTTACCACTCCCGCTGGCCCTGGGTGGTTCCATCTTCGCCCAGATTTCCTTCTGGGTTCCATCTCTTTGGCAATGACGTCACTCCCATGCATGCACATGAGAGTATCACCGTGGCACACAGTGGGTGCTATAAATGTGTTGCCGTGCTCAAGCCACATCATGAATGATGTCACGTCCGCCCACCTGCTGCACTCAGAAGCCTTCGGTACTTCAGTTGAGGACGCTCTGCAGGTACCCCCTGTACCTTCAACCCTTACACAGCGGGAACAACAAGGAAAAAACGTGGAGCGATACTGGACTTTAAATTGGTAGCCACTGGTAGACCCAAAATGAAAGGAAAAAAGCACTCAATTGAATAAAAGTCTGCCATTTCCGGACATGCGCAGCCGCTTTCCTCTGCCGTGCATGCTCAGAGACATACCCACCCGCACCTTTGCCGCCATGCACGTAGCGCGGTGGGCGTGGGGAGGAGTCTTGCCCGTGGCAGCCATTTTCCCAGTTCCATGTATATGGGGGAGACAGGAGGGATGATTTGAGTGGAAGTCACAGCTCCTATTTAGGTAGAGGGGTCTGATTGCAGCTAGGATCAGCACGGGCACCAGTGGAATCGATACAACTAAGGTGACACATGACGCTTCTCATACCAGCCTCCCTTAGAGTAAGATATGAGAGGATCTACGGGACTTTATGCACTATAGTGCTTTTCCTCATCCCCCCCCCCCCCCCTTTCACCACTACACCTTCATGGTGTGGTGGAGTTATTAAAGTGGATGTAAACCCCCCTTCCCAGAAAATGTCACATCACTTCTAGCTACACAGAGTTTATTACACCCCTCAGAAACTATATAGATTCGGGAAAAGACAGGATGATAAGTGCCCTAGATGCCAGAGTGTGGGAGACCTCATACACATGGTATGGAGATGTCCAAAGCTACACAGGTATTGGGAGGGTGTAGTTGAGATTATAAATAAGATCTTTGACACCTTGATAGAAACTGAAGCACAACAATGCATACTGAGTAGTAGGTTGAAAGTTGGGGAAGGGAGGAAGCCGCAGACTGCTATAGTGAGCTGCCCATTTCAGACAAGGAAGCTAATAATGAGGAAATGGCAGTCTGCAAACCCCCCCCCCTCCCCCCTTGAGGAATGGTCAAAGACAGTGGACAAATCTATATGGATAGAGAAAAGTATATATGTAAAAAGGGGGCAACCTTAACGGATTCCAAAAGAAATGGGGACCCTGGTTGGCCAACAAGGGATATCCGACTTAGTTAATAAAAATATAACATGATTAGAAAATAAGTGGCAGCTGAATTGTATGCGAGGGATAACTGAAGTGTGAAGGTGTGTGGAGTGATTGCTGGAAGAGGATATTAATATGGGATAAATTAAAATATTTAATTAATAACTTGCTATCCTCAATGAAAGGAGATGGATACGGGAAGGGGGGGGGGAGTGGGGAGAAGGGATGGGGTGGGGAGAAGGGGTGGGGTGGGGTTTTTTTGGGGGGTATATTTTCTACTTTTTTTATCTGTATGAGTATTATGTAAGCACTGGGAAAAAAAAACTTAAGATTAAAAAAAAAAAAAAAAAAAGTGGATGTAAACCCGATTCATGAAATTTGAGCTGGGCACATCTATCTGTAGAGTTTTCTTATCTCTCTTCAAAGCATTGTGTCTCATAGCTCTGTCCTGCTCCCGAGACCCGGAGATAGACGTGTGTGTCGGAGGTGGTTGCGATAAATTGATTAGCAGACTGCTTGTCTTCTTAACAGCAGAGCTCTGCATGTGTGGGGAGGGGGTTATGTGCCTTTCCTCCAATCAGCTATCTCACAGTGTCCAGCAATAACCCTTGCTAGAGGGGAATGAGGAAGTGAAAATTCTAAAAGAATGTGCACTTTCTAAACAATATATAAACGTGAAGACAGCATATATAGATGTAAAACGTATATAGGGAGATTTGATTAATCTCTGTGTATCATCTGAGGCTGTTCACTTCACTGGGTACAGATGAGGGTTTACATCCACTTAAACACATATACCCTGTACTTGTACCCATAGCGGATTCATGGTATTTGGGGATGACATACCCACCGAGGATTACTTTGCTCTTTCATCATACATAAATATCTGACATTACTCCACGCATCCATCCCCCACCCACCAGATAAACCCTCTGTACAAGGTAGGTATATATGTACTGCCACTTACATGGACGTACAAGTATATATATGTATACATACCTATACTTGCTGAGGGTCTGAGAAACAATAGCGACTGCACCCTCTATTTCCACCTAAAGAAACATCCCAACTAATAGTAATCTGCCAGGTATACGTTTTGACCTTAGGGCAAGGTCCCTTGTTTGGCTGAAGTATTTTGGACGCACTCTCGATCTGAGGCTATTCGTGCGCTACTTTCTCTTATCCCCCCTTCTGTCTTCATATTATGTACTGGGCATTTCACATTTCCCATAGAAACCTGGGTAGGTGTTATTGAGTGCTCAAATATACATTATCAGTACAAATATTGTTTTTATTGTGCCATGTCCCATGAGGAAAATAAATATATATATATATATATATATATATATATATATATATATATATATATATATATATATATATATATACACATACACACACACACACACACACATATATATATACACACACACACACACATTTCTACTTGGTTTTCATGTTGATGTACAAATTGTTTGAGATCCATGTATGTATGTGCATATCTTAATTTATGCCATATTTCTTAGTACCAATAGGATGCCTTGAGGAAGCTTTAAGCGAAATGCGTAGTGATCCCTTGGTACTTTCACTTCCTGTGGGGCCCTGATATGGAAGACTACCTTTAATCCAAGTCACAAGTTCACATATTTATGGGCATATCTACAGGTTATCTTGTATATACATAGGATCAACCCATATGGGATGATACCATATGTACACAATATGTACTTACCTATTTTGAATCCATTCC
>BLSH010108951.1:1449399-1463514 GCA_018402905.1 Glandirana rugosa
ATTGAAACTTAATGTCTCATGTCTTTGAAAAATGAAAATATGTGATCAAATGGATAAATCAATAATGAATAGTGCTTAAATCTATATAACTTAATATGAGTCCATTTGTATGCAGATAACAAAACTATTAAAGTCCATATTGTTAACAAGCTCGTGTGATAAACTCAGAAAAGTAAAAAGTTTCTGTACTCTGTAATTCAAAGTTATTTGTGCAAAAATATATATATAAAAGAACCAAAGCTCTTCCAAAGTGACAAAGTGCTTGAAAAGTGCTCCTTAAAGTGCGTGATAATGAATGGAACCAAAGCTCTTCCAAAATAACGAAGTGCTTAAAAAGTGCTCCTTAGGTGCAAAAATGTTGTTCCAGGTGAGACGTGCAGTCTGTGCCGAACCCCCTCTGTGTCCCCACTCACAAGAAATCGTTGACCGGCTGCTTTTCAGTCAGCGGTCAAGAAGGCATGTGTCACTGGGGAGAGGCAGCAGGTAACCCGGATACTGGATGATAAATCAAACTCTTCGTCTATTGGAATGTTGGGATGGTGCCTGGATGGCTCAGGAATAAAAAAGGAAACCTCATGTGTAGATCGTAAATTACTCACTTTATTGCGCTGGTGGATTACTACTTACAAAATAGTAGATTAAAATAGCCTGTTGTAAGCTTTCCTCCACGGCGGCGTGCGTTCCACTGTCCCTCTCCACTCAAACTTCCGGTTTGACACTGGGGGGGGGGGGGGACGGAACGGATCATCTCTGCAGCTGCCGGCGGATCCGGTAAGCGGCGGAGATGACTGGAAAGTGGCGGGAGGGGGCACCTCTCCCACCGCTGATAAAAGGGGAGGGGGCACCTCTCCAAATCCGCCGCTAAGACCACTTTTATCTTTTTCAGAATCGCTGGCTCTAAAAAACAATATCTGGATGTTGCCTGCAGTTGCAGGCACCATTTAGATATCACTTCTCAAAAGGTAGCGACGTCATAGGACGTCTGCCTAAAGAGAAGTGGTTAAGGTGAAGGAAAATAAAAAAAAAAAAAAAAAAGGAGGGGAAAAAAATTTAACCGGAACGGTTCAAAAACACACAAGTAAAAACGCATCTGGACTACGTTTCTGTGGTGTGAACCGGCCCTTAAAGCAGACCTTTTCCTCCTTTCCCTAAATTTCAATGAGCATGCATGTGAAATCGCCTAACTTTTTTTCTGCTTTACTTTACCTTTTATTTGGGTTTCCCTGAAGGCAGTGGTGACATATCCCTCAGCTGTACAGATGCCTCCTGGTAAGATAAGGTCAGCATTGCCTTCGGGGGAAACCTGTACCTAAAATGTTAGATCTCGCAGTCCAAATAGTACAGCCGGCAGGGGACAGATGAAGCATCCACCTAGGCAAGTATGATTTTGAAAAATGAAAAAAACAAAAAACAAAAAAAACCCAGAACTTCTCTTTTAAAGTGGATGTAAACCCGATTGAGGAAATTTGAGCCTGGCACATAGACCTGCAGTGTTTTATCTCTCTTCAAAGCCCTGTGTCGCGTAGCTTTGTCCTGCTCCATAGCTCTGTTATTAGCCTAACAAGCTTCCGTCACATGAGAGGAGCAGCCATAGTTTTGTGTTGGGGAGGTTGCTATAGATTAGCACCGTGCTGAACAAAACTAAGACGACATCTGAAAGTCCCTACCTATGAGTAGAGGGATGTGTGCCTTTCCTCCAATCAGTAGTCTTGGCTGTATGTCCAGGAAGAAAAAAAATCCTAACACGATCTCCATTTTCTAAAGGATAAATACAGATGAAGACCACAGATATGTAGGTAAAACATATATAGGGAGATTTGTTTCATCTCTGTATCATCTGAGGCTGTTCACTTCGCTGGGTACATGTGAGGGTTTACATCCACTTTAACCAGTTGCCGACTGCCTGCCGTGGCTTGACAGTGGCAACTTGGCACGTTATCGCGAAACGCCGTCAAGTGATGGCGACCGCGAGAACAAGTATCGTGAGTGCGCGCGCTCACTGTGTTCTGGGGGAGCCAGGGAGCGGGTAGGGCGGATTCTATGTCCGTTGGCTACCCGCGATCGCTCCCCCAGAGTGACAAAACGGGGGTCCGTGTATGTAAACACGGATCTCCGTTCTGAGGGGGAAGGGATGTGATTGCAGGCTCCTTGTGTATGGGAGCCGCCATCATTCCCCTCCCCCCGCCAGCCCAGCCCCCATAAAGTTAGAACACACACAGGGAACACAGTGAACCCCTTAGAGCGCCCCCTGCAGGTTAACCCCTTCCCTGCCAGTGACATTTATACAGTAATCAGTGCATTTTCATAGCACTGATCGCTGTATAAATGCCAATGGTCCAAGAAAAAAAGTGTCCAAATGGTCCGACATGTCCACCGCAATATCGCAGTCCTGATAAAAATCGTAGATCGCCGCCATTGCTAGTAAAAAATAAATAAATACCCCATAAATGAATTCTCATCAGTCGTAAACGCGGCAAATTTTGCGCAAACCAAGCGTCGATTGCGATTTTTTTTTTACAAAAAAAAATATACGGAAGAATATAAACCGGACAAAACCGATGAAAAAAATGTTTTGTTATATTTTTTTTTGGACACATAATATAGCAAAAAGAAATAATAATGATAATTTTTAATTTTTTTTGTTTATGGCGGTGATCAGAAATGACGCAGAGGGGATCAAATACCACTAAAAGAAAGCTCTATTTGTGGGAAAAAAAGGATGCGAATTTTGTTTGGGTGCAACGTCGCAAAAACCGTGCAATTGTCAGTTAAAGCGACGCAGTGCCGAATCGCAAAAAGTGCTCTGGTGCTCAAGTGGGAAATCTTTCCGGGGCTGAAATGGTTAAAGCAGTAACACATTCCACTGCCTGAAAAGCAACCTGTCGTTAAGCAGGGTCTTTTTTACATACAGAAAATCTGCTCCAGGCTTCAATTTTGTAAAGTACCAGAAAGAGAGGTAGAGGACACGACCACAGCACTGGGGTTTACGAGAACTGCAGCGCTTACATCTGAGCAGCCTAAAAGTACACTGAAGGCTCTACTAATCCTGGCATGCAAACAAGCAGATTTGCTGAATGTAAAAAACAAAAACCCTGTGTAACGGGAGGTTGCTTTTAAGGCAATTGAATGTATGACTGCTTTAACTCTGGTAGGGTTACGGTGCCCAGGGCTGGGCTTTAAATGATTTCTCGATAAGTAGTATTCAAACACTGAACTTGCGCAAAAGGGCACGATCGCGAGATCCAGAGCAGAAACCAATCGGCGCCAGCACGCCCAGCATAGAAGGTGGTTAGATAGGTCGTGGGGAATATTTGCTGGTATAGAAAAAGGCTGGTCATGTGACCAAAGCTTCTATTGCAGGAATCCGTAAAGAGAAATGACATGTGACCAGCCTCAGAGGAAGACATGTCAATGGCCTGTTTCTTCTACAATACGACCAGCTGGACCATAAAAGAGCACCATGTTAGCGTGTCCTACTACTAAAGCACAAATGATGAAGAGTGGCAAACCACACAGCTAAAACAGATTACATATACGGTATTTTGACTGCAGATTTAGTGGTTTGCCTGGAGATCAGCAGAGCTTACTTAAAAAAAAAAACAATAACAAATGTAGACAATTGTGTCAGAAACTTGTTTGTTTAACCACTTGCCTGCCGGCCACTTTCACCCCTTCCTGCCCAGGCCAATTTACAGCTTTTAGCGCTGTTTGCACTTTGAATGACAATTGCGTGGTCATGCAGCACTGTACTCATATAGAGCTTTCTATTAGTGGTATTTAACCAGTTCAGATCCTTAGGACGTCCATGGACGTCCTGGGATTTCAGTGGTGATATCTCAATGATGCCGGCACCTGCAGGCATCATTGAGGTATCGGTTTTTAGAGCAGGCGATTCCCATCACCGTAAGAACGATCATAGCGGCAGCTCAAACGCCTGATCGTTCTCACAGGCGAGGGGAACCCCCCCCCCCAACCCGCCGGTGCTTCTCCCAAATCACCTGAGCGATTGGTGACCGGGAGAAGAAATCGCCTGCCGCCGGAACGAGATACCAGAGATGTCCGAGGGACAGATGACCCTCGGTCATCTCGATGGCTCTCGGAGGCCCGGGCGCACGTCATGACGTCACTTCCGGGTCTCCGAAGTAAACAATGCCAGTTAGAAAAGGAAAGATGAGATCATCCATTTTTTTCTGATCTCAGCCTTTCCAGTCTGGAGGGGAGATGTAGAGTCTTATAGACCCCGCATCTCTCCATAAAGAGGACCTGTCACACACTTTTCCTATTACAAGGGATGATTATATTCCTTGTAACAGGAATAAAAGTGATCAAAAAAAAAAAAATTAAAGTGAAAGTGTAAAAATAAAAAAAAATAAAGTAAAATAATTTAAAGCGCCCCTTCCCCGCGAACTCGCGCACAGAAGCGAACGCATATGCAAGTCGCGCCAGCATATGTAAACGGCATCCAAACCACACGTGAGGTATCGCCACGTGTATTCGAATGAGAGCAATAATTCTAGCCCAAGACCTCCTCTGTAGCTCAAAACACCTAACCTGTAAAAAATTTTAAAGCATCGCCTATGGAGATTTTTAAGTACCAAAGTTCGGCGCCATTACACAAGTTTGCGTAATTTTTAAATGTGACATGTTGGGTATCTATTTACTCGGCGTAACATCTTTCACATGATGAAAAAAAATGGGCTAAACTTTACTGTTTTTTGTTTTTTAATTCATGAAACGGTTTTTCTTCCAAAAAAAACGCGTTCGAAAAATTGCTGCGCAAATACCGCACAACATAAAAAGTTGCAACAACCGGCATTTTATTCCCTAGAATCTTTGCTAAAAAAACATATATAATGTTTGGGGGTTCTGACTAATTTTCTAACAAATAAATTATGATTTGTACATGTAGGAGTGGAGTGCCAGAAACGGCCTGGATATGAAGTGGTTAATCATCACTAAATTTTTATTTACATTTTTTGCTGAATAAACGTAAAAAAAGAGCAAAATGTTTGGAAAAAAATGTAGTTTTTCTTTGTTTCGGTTATAAAATCTTGCAAAATAATAATTTCTTTACAAATGTAGGTCAAAAAGTATTCGGCTACATTGCTTTGGTGAAAATAGCCGAAATCAGTATTATTATAGAGGATTTATATAGCGCTAACAGTTTACGCAGCACTTAACAATGTAAAAGGGAGACAATACAGTTACAATACAATAAAACACAAGAGGATCAAGATGGCCCTGCTCAGAAGAGCTTACAATCTAATATATGATTTAGTCTGTAGGAAAGTTATAAAACACTGTACCCAATGTCCGCCGGGACTCGCTGATCATTCCCCAGAGAGGCAGAATGGTGATATGTAAATAAGGCAGATTGCCGTTCTGACAGGGGAGAACACAGTGATCTTGTGTTTCTGCTAAGCAGGAACATGGATCTCTGTTATCCCCCAGTCAGTTCATCCCCCACACAGTTAGCAAGCACCTCCTAGGGACACACTTAACCCTTTGATCACCCCTAGTGTTAACCCCTTCCCTGCCAGTGTCATTAGTACAATGTCAGTGCATATTTTTAGCACTAATCACTGTAATAATGTCACTGGTTCACAAAAAAAAATGTAAAGTGTCAGTTAGGTGTCCGATTTGTCCGCCTTGTGCCGCAATCCGGCTAAAAATTACTGCTTGCCGCCATTACTAGTAAAATAAATAAATAAAAATGCCATAAATACATCCCATAGTTTGTAGACGTGATAACTTTTGCGCAAACCAATTAATATACGCTTAATGGGATTTTTTTTACCAAAAACATGTAGCAGAATACATATCGGCCTAAATTGATGAAGAAATTTGATTTACATTTTTTTACTGGATCTGTTTTATAGCAGAAAGTAAAAAAATAAAATATTGTTTTTAAAACAATTATCACTCTTTTTGTTTATAGCACAAAAAGTAAAAAAAAAAACAAAAAAAAAAACAAAAAAAAACGCAGAGGTGATCAAATACCACCAAAAGAAAGCTCTATTTGTGGGGAAAAACCCCATAAATTTTATTTGGGTACAGTATCGCACGACCACGCAATTGTCAGTTAACCACCTCCCACCCGGCCACTGTAGATATACGGCCGGGTGGGAGCTTCCCCGTTCTGACAGGACCTGTATTTACGTCCTGCAGAACGGGAGCTTGCAGCGCGGGCACGCGGCGCGCTGCTGCTGGATCCTGTGATCATTATGATCACAGGATCCAGCTGAGCAGAGATCGGGATACGGGCGCAGTGACTGGCCCTCCCGATCATGTGACGTCTGTGTCCAATCACAGCCGTCACATTGTAAACAGAGACGAACGTCTCCGTGACAGTTTTCCCCCCACCGAGCTCAGTGCGGGGAGGGGGGGGGGGGGAATCTGCGGATAGGTAACAGCTCTCTGCATGATGAGGATTTCATGCAGAAAGCTGTCACAGATCGCCCCCCACACAGTGCACCAAGCACACTGATACCCCTGTCCCCATACACATAAGTGTCCCCATAAAACAGTCCCCAAAACATCTGTATGTCCCCCATCACATCTGTCACCATACACAAAACATCTGTATGTCCCCCATCACATCTGTCACCATACACAAAACATCTGTATGTCCCCGTCACATCTGTCACAGTCCCCGTCACATCTGTCTGTCCGCCAACACCAAATAAACTCCGATTTGGGTTTTTTTACCAAAGAAATGTAGCAGTATCATTTTTGGTCAAAATTTATGAAGAGGAATTACTTATTTGCAAAATTTTATAACAGAAACGCAGAAAAAATGCATTGTTTTTGAAAATTTTCAGTCTTTTTTAAATTTATAGCGCAAAAAATAAAAACCCCAGGGGTGATTAAATACCACCAAAAGAAAGCTCTATTTGTGTGAAAAAAATGATAAAAATTTCATATGGGTACAACGTCGCATGACCGCGCAATTGTCATTCAAACTGCAACAGCGCTGAAAGCTGAAAATTGGTCCGGGAAGGAAGGGGATTTAAGTACCCAGTATTGAAGTGGTTAATGTAATGCAGTGCCGGATCGCAAAAAATGGCCTGGTCATGAAGGGGGTTAATCATTCCGGGGCTGAAGTGGTTAATTACCACAGGGTTTTTACTTTTTTGCTAAAACAAACAAAAACTAAAAATGTATTTGTGTTATAAAATTTTGCAAGTATGTAATTTTTCTTCTCTACTGATGGGCACTGATGGACACTAATAGGCTGCATGAATTGGCACTGCGCAGATAATCAGGGCCCTGATTATCAGTGTAAATGTGTGCTGTCACAGGATAGCCGGTTATCGGCTTTCCTTACATCACATAGCGACAGTGCTAAGGAAAGGAAATACTGATAACCAGCACTTGTTTACATGGGGCCTGGGAAAAGTGTGTGAGACGGTCAGGCTCGATAGGAAGGGGTATGCAGACAGTGCATCCGCAGCTGATACTAGAGTCCTGGCTCCTGAAAAGGTTCAAGAAAGGAAGGGTGACCTCAGCTTGAACTCTGACCGGGCCACACCCAACGCATTTCACTCCACCCACTTAGTCATGGGGTTGCACTGATGGACACTAATAGGCTGCACTAATTACATAGTTAGCCAGGTTGAAAAAAAGACACAGGTCCATCCAGTTCAACCAATAAAAAAAAAAAAAAAGTAAAAATATATATATTATAGCATTGGGGGGGGGGGGGGCGAAATTGCTTCCCGATCCCCCGAGAGGCAACTGGATATTCCCTGGATCAACTTTACCTATAAAATGTTAGTAGCCAGTTATGTTATGTACATTTAGGAAAGAATCCAGGCCTTTTTTAAAGCAATCTACTGAGCTGGCCAATGCCACCTCTGGAGGGAGTCTATTCCACATTTTCACAGCTCTTACTGTGAAGAAACCTTTCCGTATTTGTAGATGAAATCTTTTTTCCTCCAGACATAAAGAGTGCCCCCTTGTCCTTTGTGATGACCATAAAGTGAATAAGGGGCGTATTCTAGCGATGTTGCGTAGGCCTCAGCCTATGCAACATCTCTAGAATACGCCCCTTTTTAACCAATTACACCACCAATTCACTCTCTGGTTATCTCTCGCCTCGACTACTGCAACTCTCTCCTCATTGGATTAGCTTTGCATACATTATCCCTCCTTCAGTCAATAATGAGTGCTGCAGCAAGACTTATCTACCTTGCCAACCGCTCAGTGTCCTCCACCCCTCTCTGCCAATCTCTCCACTGGCTTCCACTCACCCAACGTATAAAATCCAAAGTACTAACAATAATTTACAAAGCCATCCACAACTCTGCTCCCAGCTACATCTCTAACCTAGTCTCATAATACCAACCAAGCCGCCCTCTTCGGTCCACCCAAGACCTCCTGCTCTCTAGCTCCCTTGTCACCTCCTCCCATGCTCACCTCCAGGATTTCTCGAGAGCTTCTCCCATCCTTTGGAACTCCCTACCCCAATCAGTCCGACTGTCTTCTAATCTATCCATCTTTAGACGATCCCTGAAAACCTCTCTCTTTAAAGAAGCCTATCCTGTTTCTACCTAATACTCTTTCTTTCTACATCAGCTCATCCCCCACAGCTTTTACCTTTTGTATCAATTGACCCTCCCTCTTAGATTGTAAGCTCTAACGAGCAGGGCCCTCTGATTCCTCTTGTACCAAATTGTGATGCAACTGTACTGTCTGCCTTCATTTTTGTAAAGCGTTGGCGCTATATAAATCCTGTATAATAATAATAATAATAACTCCACACCAAGTTCACCATATGGACCACTTATATACTTGTACATGTTGATCATATCCCCCCTTAATCTCCTCTTCTCAAGAGAGAATAAACTCAGTTCCTCCAATCTTTCCTCATAGCTGAGCTCCTCCATGCCTCTTATTAGTTTGGTTGCCCTTTCTCCAGTTCCCGGATATGCTTTTTGAGAACTGGTGCCCAAAACTGCATATTCCAGATGAGGTCTCACTAATGATTTGTACAGGGGGGCAAAATGATGTCCATCTCTGGAGTCCATAGCTCTCTTAATACAAGAAGGATTTTGCTTGCTTTGGAAAACGCAGCTTGGCATTGCATGCCATTATTAACCACTTCCGGACCGCCGTACGTCGTTTGACGGCGGTACTTTGAAGTGGAATACCGTTGTTATGGTAGCAGATAGCTACCATAACCGCAGTATCTATTTTTTCAGCAGGCGATTCTGCATCAGATAAAAGTGGTCTTAGCGGCGGATTCGCCACGAGATCACTTTTATCAGCGGCGGGAGAGGTGCCCCCCCCCCTCCCGCCGCTTTCTGGTCATCCTGGCCGCTTACCGGACCCGCCGGCAGCGGCGGAGAAGATCGGGTCCTTCCCCCCCAGTGTCCGTGAGCCAAGTGAGCGGCTGAAGCCTTTCACCCGGCTCCATAACATGGCTGGGCGGAAGCTACGTCACAAGTCGCTTCCGCCCAATGCTCTTAAAGGGGACATTTTTTTTTTTCCCCTGCCATTTTTTTCAAAATTTTTTTTTTTTTTAAATGCATTTTAGTCTAAAAATGAGATCTGAGGTCTTTTTGACCCCAGATCTCATAATTTGGAGGTCCTGGCATGCTTTTTTCTATTACAAGGAATGTTTACATTTCTTGTAATAGGAAAAAAAGTGATCAAAATTTTTTTTTTTAAAAAGAAAGTTGTAAAAATAAAAATTAAAAAGTAAAATACATAATTAAAAAAAAAAAAAAATTTAAAGCGCACCGTCCTTGCGAGCTCGCACGCAGAAGCGAACACATACGCAAGTCCCGCCCACATATGAAAACGGTGTGCAAACCACACATGTGAGGTATCGCCGCGATCGTTAGAGCGAGAGCAATAATTCTAGCCCTAGACCTCCTCTGTAACGCAAAAATGCTAACCTGTAGATTTTTTTAAACATCGCAATTTTGAAGCATGACATGTTGGGTATCATTTTACTCGGCGTAACATTATCTTTCACAATATGGAAAAAAATTGACCTAACTTTACGGTTGTCTTATTTTTTAACTAAAAAAACTGAATTTTTTCAAAAAAATCGCGCTTTTAAGACCACTGCGCAAATACGGTGTGACAAAGTTTTGCAATGGCCGCCATTTTATTCTCTAGGGTCTTAGAAAAAAAAAAATATAATGTTTGGGGGTTCTAAGTAATTTTATAGCAAAAAAAACTGTTTTTAACTGATAACCCTCAAACTCCAAAAAGAGGCTCGGTCTTAAAGTGGTTAAGCTTATGATCGTCCAAAACCCCCAGATCCTTCTCCACTATGGATTCCCCCAGTTGTACTCCCCTAGTATGTACGATGCATGAATATTCTTAGCCCCCAAATGCATAACTTTACATTTATCAACATTAAGGGCCAGTTTACACTGCTGTGGACACTACTGCGAATTTAAGCCGTTGTGATAGCAAGTCATCTCCAATAACATAGTGTTCTATCAGGGCCATTTACATAGATGCGTTGCGAATTTAATCCATGAAAAAAAAAAGGGTCCTGTGCAAGTCTGATCCGTGTGCAATGCTGTGCATTGCGAATTCAACTCTAGAATACAAGAACACATGTAGAAATCGCACTTGTCACAAAAACCCCCGCACTGACAAATTTGCACCGCAATCGTATTAAACTTGCGGTAAATTAGCACCGCAGCAGTGTGAAGGGCCCTAAACCTCATTTGCCACGGTCGCCCAAATAGACAGTGCATTGAGGTCTGCTTGTAAGTTGGAGACATCCTGTAAGGAAGTTATTCCACTGCATAGCTTGGTGTCATCTGCAAACACTGAAATTGTACTTTTAATCCCAGACCAGATATCATTTATAAATATATTGAAAAGTAAGGGTCCCAACACTGATCCTTGGGGTACCCCACTGATAACCTTAGACCATTCAGAATAAGAATCATTAACCACTACTCTCTGAATTCAGTCTTTTAGCCAGTTTTCTATCCATTTACAAACTGATCTTTCCAAGCCTGTAGACTTTACCTTACACATTAGCCGTGTGTGGGGAACGGTGTCAAACGCTTTTGCAAAATCCAAGTATACCACGTCCACAGCCACCCCTCTGTCCAAGGTTTTACTTACCTCCTCATAAAAAGAAATCAGGTTTGTTTGACTTCTGTCTTACATGAATCCATGCTGTCTGCTGCTTAAAACGCTTTTTTCCCCAACAAGAACTCATCTATGTGGTCTTTTATTACACTCTCCAGTATCTTCCCAGCTATAGAAGTTAAACTAACAGGTCTATAGTTACTTGGTAAAGACTTTGATCCCTTTTTAAATATGGGCATCACATTGGCCCTACACCAATCCATTGGTACTATTCCAGTCATTAACCAGTCCCTAAAAATTAGATACAATGGCTTTGAAATGACAGAGCTCAATTATTTTAGGATCCGTGGGTGGATGCCATCTGGTCCAGGTGCTTTATCTACCTTTATTCTGTCTAAATACTTCTGGACCATTTCACTTTTGAGCCATTGTGGATCATTTGGGGCTGAGTCATTACCACCCCCATCATGGACATGAGCTCCCCCATGCTCCTTTGTATACACAGACCTGAAGAAAGTATTTAATACGTTTGCCTTCTCTTTGTCCCCAGTCACCCACTCTAGATTATTTTGTAAAGGGCCTATATGCTCAGACCTGACCTTTTTACTATTAATACTCTTGAAGAATTTTTTGGGGCTTGCCCTACTATCTTTTGCAATCTATCGTTCGTTTTGAATTTTTGCTTCCTTGATTTCCTTTTTACATATTCTGTTATATTCTTTGTTACATTTAAAAGATGATAGTTTTCCTTCATTTTTATATTTTTTAAATGCTATTTTCTTATCATTTATAACTTTTTTTAACTTTGCCAGTGAGCCACATAGGTTTTATTTTTAGCCTTTTAAACGTATTGCCCTTGTGAATATACTTTACACAGCGAGTTCGCATACAGTCTTTTTGAAAAATTCTCATTTCTGTTCTGTGTTCATCAATGCCAATATTCCCTCCCAGTCATGGAGAGCAACCCTAATCCTTGTAAAATTTGCTCTCTTAAAATTAAGTGTTTTTATCTTTCCCGTATGTGTTTGTTGCTTGCAGCTTACATTAAATGAAATCATGTTATGGTCACTGCTAATTGGCACTGCGCTGACAATCAGGGCCCTGATTATCAGTGTAAACATGTGCTGTCACAGGATAGCCGGTTATCGGCTTAACTTTCCTCACACAGCGACAGTGCTAAGGAAAGGAAATGCTGATAACCGGCTTTTGTTTACATGAGATCAGCTGTGATTGGACACAGCTGATCACATGGTAAATGACTGCTGCAATTGGCCCTTTACCTCAATTTGTGATCAGCTGTGTCTAAAGGAAAGAGCGATCACAGAGCGCGCCCTGGGGGCATGCTACAGGGCAGGGTTCTAGGTCAATAGACACACTCCCAGAACTGGAACCCCGTGCCACGTCCGTGTTTCGTCCTTAGCGGGGTCAGTCAGCAAGTGATTAAAAACCATACAAAAAACAAAAAAGAAAAATCCAACTGTCAAACAGTCTACACATGCATGGTGAGCTTTAGGATGAAAGCAGACGTGATTTTAAAGCTCATGCAGACGGTTGATGGCCATAGTTCTGGGACGGGTAGAGAGTGGTGTTTCCAATCAGCCACAAACAGTAAGCCTGTACAAATCAATGACAGGCTGACATCCGGGTATGCACACCCTTCCCTATTTTCATATAATCGCACATGGAGTGTTACCTGCAGGAATAGATGTAAGCTCCTGGATGCATAAGGTTCATGTCCAGGGATGCACATCCTTTTGTAATCGCAGGTATTTGCTTCATGTGCGATTACGTGTACAGTGTCAGAATGTCACTTATTTGTACAGGCTTCCCATCTGCTGCTGATCGGAAACTGTACCCGCCACAGAACTATGCTGATCTCGGCAGTGTTTGGAATCGAATCAGCTGTGTGCATGAGCCCTAAATCTAATATTACTGAGCAAATCACCAGCCAGCTAATGATCATCTCTTCTACACACCATCTTATGGTACAAAATCGCTCAGAACTCAACCATGTATTTTTATCCTCGGAGTCTTCATGTTAAAGTGGTTCTAAAAGCAGAAGGTTCTTTACCTTAGTACATTCTTCGCATTAATGAAAAATAACCTTCTGCATGCAGTCCCCCCCCCCCATTCTTGCCTGAGCCCAATTTCGTACCAGCGATGTGCACGAGAGCAGAGGCTCTGTCTGCTCTCTCCCTCTTTATTGGCTAAGACACAGCTGCAGGAGCCATTGGCTCCTTCTGCTGTCAAAGCTAGTGGGAATGGGCGGTGGCTGGGGGCAAGTCCCGCTGTCTGTGTGAATAGACAAAAAGCGAGCCCGCACAAGTGCACTCGGCGGGAAGGGGGCCAGGAGTGCCAGCGGGGGACCGGAGAAGACGAGTATCAAGGCTTCTCTGTGCAAACGAATGCACAGAGCAGGTGAGTATAGACATGTTTACTATTTTTTTTAAAAAAACTGCATGTTTAGAATCACTTTAATGGGGATTATATTCTACCCTTTTTGGTACAAAGCTCTACCATGATCCCAGCACCCACCTCATTCTGAAGAGCACTGGTTTCCATCTGCTTCTGTTTGAGTGCCAACATAACCTGATCCCGCTCATGCTGGAACAAAACCGCTTTCTCCTGCATGGACTTCACTTCGTTCAACAGATGGTTCAATTCACCGGCCTTTCCCTGAGGAAGAAAACAAAATTATCATTTTGACAAAACTGACTAAAAGGGGGAACTAACCAAAGACCTAAAACATAACGCAGAAAACACAATTCCATACTCTGTACCTAAAGCACACAACAAACTCTCATACATTTTAACATGCTAACATTTCAAAAATAATTTTTAAGCTTTTTAAATCTACGGCTTATATTAACCACTTTAGCCCCGGAAGGATTTCCCACTGTAGGACTAGAGCACTTTTTGCAATTCGGCACTGCGTTGCTTTAACTGACTTTTGGTGGTATTTGATCACCTCTACATCACTTCTTATTACCGCTAGAACCAAAAAAAGAGCAACAATTTTGAAAAAAAAAAAAAAAAAAAATGGTTTTA
>BLSH010108951.1:1537819-1554956 GCA_018402905.1 Glandirana rugosa
TCATCAGCTCAGTCCGTCGTCTGTTCCCTGATCATACCCAGATCTGACGGCTCCCTTGTCTGCTGCCTTACTCTACCTCTGCCCAGACCTTACTAGTCCCTTGTCTGCTGCCTGACTCGACTACTCCCTTGTCTGCTGCCTGACTCAACCTCTGCCCGGACCCGACTGCTCCCTTGTCTGCTGCCTGACTCTACCTCTGCCCAGACCCGACTGCTCCCTTGTCTGCTGCCTTACTCTACCTCTGCCCAGACCTGACTAGCCCCTTGTCTGCTGCCTTACTCTACCTCTGCCCTGACCCGACTGCTCCCTTGTCTGCTGCCTGACTTGACTCTTGCCCAGAACCGACTGCTCCCTTGTCTGCTGCCTTACTCAACCTCTGCCCGTACCAAACTGCGGCCTTGTCTGCTGCCTGACTCTACCTCTGCCTGGACCCGGCTACTCCCTTGTCTGCTGCCTGACTCCAATTCTGACTGGACCTGACTACTCCCTTGTCTGCTGCCTGACTACCTCTGCCTGGACCCGACTACTCCCTTGTCTGCTGCCTGACTCGACTGCTCCCTTGTCTGCTGCCTGACTCAACCTCTGCCCGGACCCGAATGCTCCCTTGTCTGCTGCCTGACTACTCCCTTGTTCGCGGCCTGACTCCACCTCGGCCTGGACCTGACTCCTCCCTTGCCTGCCTGACTCCACCTCGGCCTGGACCCAACTAGTCCCTTGTTTGCTGCCTGACTCAACCTCTACCCGGATTGCTCCCTTGTCTGCTGCCTGACTCTTTCCCTGCCTGGACCTGACTACTCCCTTCTCTGCTACCCGACTTGACCTCTGCCCAGACCTGACTACTTCCTTGTTTGCTGCCTGACTCCAGCTCTGCCTGGACCTGACTACTCCTTGTCTGCTGCCTGACTCGACCTCTACCCAGATCTGACGGCTCCCTTGTCTGCTGCCTGACTGGACCTCTGCCCGGACCTGACTACTCCCTTGTCTGCTGCCTGACTGGACCTCTGCCCGGACTTGACTACCCCCTTGTCTGCTGCCTTACTATACCTCTGCCCAGACCTTACTAGTCCCTTGTCTGCTGCCTGACTCGACTGCTCCCTTGTCTGCTGCCTGACTCGACCTCTGCCCGAACCCAACTGCTCCCTTGTCTGCTGCCTGACTCGACCTCTGCCTGGACCAGACTGCTCCCTTGTCTGCTGCCTGACTCAACCTCTGCCCAGACCCGACTGCTCCCTTGTCCGCTGCCTGACTCGACCTCTGCATGGACCCAACTGTTCCCTTGTCTGCTGCCTGACGCGACCTCTGCCCGGACCCAACTGCTCCCTGACTCAACCTCTACCTAAACCCGACTGCTCCCTTGTCTGCTGCCGGACTCTACCTCTGTCTGGACCTGACTACTCCCTTGTCTGCTGCCTGACTGGACCTCTGCCCAGACCTGAAAACTCCCTTGTCTGCTGCCTGACTTGACCTCTGCCTGGACCTGACTACTCCCTTGTCTGCTGCCTTACTCTACCTCTGCCCAGACCTGACTAGTCCCTTGTCTGCTGCCTGACTCGACTGCTCCCTTGTCTGCTGCCTGACTACCTCTGCCTGGACCTGACTCCTCCCTTGCCTGCCTGACTCCACCTCGGCCTGGACCCAACTAGTCCCTTGTTTGCTGCCTGACTCAACATCTACCCGGATTGCTCCCTTGTCTGCTGCCTGACTCTTTCCCTGCCTGGACCTGACTACTCCCTTCTCTGCTACCCGACTTGACCTCTGCCCAGACCTGACTACTTCCTTGTTTGCTGCCTGACTCCAGCTCTGCCTGGACCTGACTACTCCTTGTCAGCTACTTGACTTGACCTCTACCCAGATCTGACTCCTCCCTTGTCTGCTGCCTGACTTGACCTCTGCCCGGACCTGTCTCCTCCCTTGTCTGCTGCCTTACTCTACCTCTGCCCAGACCTTACTAGTCCCTTGTCTGCTGCCTGACTCGACTGCTCCCTTGTCTGCTGCCTGACTCGACCTCTGCCCGAACCCAACTGCTCCCTTGTCTGCTGCCTGACTCGACCTCTGCCTGGACCAGACTGCTCCCTTGTCTGCTGCCTGACTCAACCTCTGCCCAGACCCAACTGCTCCCTTGTCCGCTGCCTGACTCAACCTCTGCCCAGACCTGTCTAGTCCCTTGTCCGCTGCCTGACTCGACCTCTGCATGGACCCAACTGTTCCCTTGTCTGCTGCCTGACTCGACCTCTGCCTGGACCCGACTGCTCCCTGACTCAACCTCTGCCTAAACTCGACTGCTCCCTTGTCTGCTGCCGGACTCTACCTCTGTCTGGACCTGACTACTCCCTTGTCTGCTGCCTGACTCGACCTCTGCCCAGACCTGAAATCTCCCTTGTCTGCTGCCTGACTCTACCTCTGCCTGGACCTGACTACTCCCTTGTCTGCTGCCTTACTCTACCTCTGCCCAGACCTGACTAGTCCCTTGTCTGCTGCCCGACTCGACCTCTGCCTAGACCTGACTGCTCCCTTGTCTACTGCCTGGCTCTACCTCTGCCTGGACCGAATTACTATCATCTGCCACTTGTGAACATCCTCAAGCACCATAGTGCTTATGTCCAGCAATCTTTGTAAATTTGCCCCGAGGGTCACAACTTGTGGCAGTTTGCAGCATAGAAAGCCAAAGACCATTAGGGTTTCCGGCCCATCACCCCTTGCGGGGGGCCCTGATGAAGACCAACTGTCGTGGAGACTCCACACCTCGGGGAACCCATGTCACATCCCAGGTGGTTCTGTAGCAGTGATGCTCAGAAGCAGTGAGGTACCCCTGGAAATGATCCTGAAATGTTCCCACTTTGATCAGTGCCTCCTGTTTCTCATATCAGTGTACTGTACCCACAGCCATTCCAAAACCCTCAACAGTGCTGCTGTGACAATAAGCAAGGACGTTTGGTAAAAAGCTTTGAACAATTTTATTTTTACGTCTAAATGCTGCACATATGCATCGCCAAGCAGCTTCTGTGCAGAGAGCACACTGACTGCGCACTCCCAGCACAGAGACTGGACTGTAAAAAGACTGCTCTTGGTCCCGGACTATCAGTAGTTGGCAGGACCGGTTCCCGGTAATGTGACCACTGTGACAGCCAATTGCAATGGATACATGATCGCTGATCCTTTCTACCCCCCTGGGCATTCAGAACTTTTTAAAGGAATGGGGGCAGGAAGGGGTTAATGTTAAAAATTAAAAATTTTCAATTTGCAGCTGCTGTAATTTTCTATAAATTAAACGCAATATGGAAACCTGGCAGTGTTCTGTACACAGTTGGTATAGAGCACCCCCCAGAAATGTGGTTTCTTGCTTGTGTTACTCTGCTCTACAATACAAGTCAGGTTTTAGGCATCCTCAGCAAACAAACATTGAATTTTTGGCGAGACACTCACTAAGGGCTCATTTACACTTGCTTCAACTTTAATACACATTAAAGTGCCTACCGCTTCAACATGCTTTTGGATGCTTCAATGATGCTTTTTTGAAGCTTTAATCTTGGCAAACGCCCTGTGTGTGTGTTGATTTTCAATTTGTTTTAAAAGGGCCCAGTAGAACCCCAGCTCAGTAGTACCCCCCACTCAGCAGATCCCCAGCTCATTGGTACCCTCGTTCAGCAGATCCCCAGCTTATTAGTACCTTTGTGTAGCAGATGCCCCACTCTGTAGTAACCACCTGCCCTGCTGATGCCCTACGCAGTAGTAACCCTCAGCTCTGCTGATCCCCCACTCACCTCACGCTATACTGCTCCCTCGCTGCTCACCAAGTGTGACATTGCTAGTTTTTCTTGCTCTGGTCCCCCAGCTCTGCTGATCCTCTGCTGCTCAGTCCTCTTGCTCCTGTCTCTGCTCGCCTTCCACTATAGCGTGCCCATGTTGCACACTACATGTGCTATCTTCTAGTGGCTCCGTTCCAGTCCAGACCCCGCTCACCTTCCTGCTGCTCCACACTGCACACCAGATACTCCCAGAATATATACACATTATTCGAAGATAGGGACCCTCTAGGGTGGGATTTTTTGAGGCACAAAGAAATGATCAGGTAAGTATATAAAAATATTTTTTATGTATACAAAGATTAAAACAATGTTATCATTAAAAAAAGTTTTGGGTTACAATCAAACATGGTGGAATGCACAAAAACCTGATGCATTTCGGTAACAAAGACCTTCATCAGAGGTGTTTGACTTGTGCATTTAGGATCAATGCCAGTTTATTCTGAAAAAATGATGATGCCCGGAGCCTTCCACAACTTGACAGAAATTGAAAAGTAACACTTACCAACAAGTATAAAATCAGACAGGGCTGATAGGGATTCAAAAGTAAAAATCGGTAAAAGATTTGTATTGGAACTCCATAACCCCAGAGTTCACCATAGGTCCTCCAAAGCGGCCGGATCTGTGAGTCCTGACAAGGGATCCAGGTACCACCCTAGGGGCTGAGCAGAGGTTGGAAGGCCGGGGGGACAGAGAAAAATCGAAATAAATAACAATTAAATTAAATAAAATTATTTTACAGTCGGAAATCCGTTGGATATACAACTTAAAAGCCACAGATTTTCCAGGATTAAAAGAAAATGTCTCCTACAAACCCTTTTTAGAGGGATTTGTGTCTGGGGGATGGGAGGGTTGATTTCATTCATGACCCCCTTCCTTCCATGATCCCTAACCATCTTAATAAACCTAATATCTTCAATCATTTCAGGCAGATTTATTAATATTGTAATATCAAGCAACCTGTATGTCCTCTTACGTTCCTCCTCTTGCTTAGTTTTCCCCTTTTTCTTTCTCTCTCTCCCTTCTTCCGCTATACAAGATTATCTTTTGTGTTTATTATTATTTTTTATGCATATACATGATGTTGATTTGTTGTGTTTTTTTTCATATTGTTCATATTCATATTTTCATATATTTGTGCAATGCAGGCTAACAATTTTTGTCATATGTATACAAATATACGTATTATTATTGTCTCCTTAGAGCCTAGATTTTCTCTGTCCCCTGACCTTCCAGCCCCTGGTCAGCCCCTAGGGTGGTACCTGGATCCCTTGTGGGGACTCACGGACCCGGCCGCTCTGGAGGACCTATGGTGAACTCTGGGGTTATGACAGGGCTTGACAAATTTGCCTTGAATCTAGGAGCCGGCTGAAAAAGTTAGGAGCCAGTTTTTTATAGCGTAGTGTGGGGTTGTCAGCGCCAGGGGTAAGACAAGTAATTTGCGCCCCCCTAACCCTAACTTACTCACAGCAGAGCAGCCAGTCAATAACTCCACCATTACATCAGGGTTATAGGCTGGCCAGAAAGAGTGACACTAAAAAAATCTGTTATGGGGAAACTCCTTATTCTGCCGAATGCATCGTGACTGCGGCATGTAAAACACCCTCATCTGCTGCCTAATGGAGCTTAAAGGTGGCAAAAACATGTCTCTACTGCACATTATTACCACCCAACTTGCACATCTAAACAAAGCCTTAGTGACATTGTAAATAAAATACAAAAAAAAGGTGAAAAGTATTCCAGCGCTGCTGATCTTCGGCTGCCTCTTTGCAGCCACTTCCTGCCTACATGTGTGTCCCCCACAGTGACTTTTCATTGCTCTGGTGGGTTTCCGGTCACCATGAAATACTGGAGCCCAGCTGCACATAGAGTGGTAATTGTTGATGGTACACAGGGCTTTATCACAATTTTGTTGCTTAGAATAAAGGTCACGTTTCTCGCGGTGTGACATCATCTTTCATATTATACAAAAAAATAATGGGCTAACTTTACTGTTTAGTTTTTTTTTATTCATTAAAAGTGTATTTTTTTCCAAAAAATTGCGCTTGAAAGACCGCTGCGCAAATACCATGTGACATAAAATATTGCAGCAACCGCCATTTTATTCTCTAGGGTCTCTGCTAAAAAATAATATATAATGTTTGGGGGTTCCAAGTCATTTTCTAGCAGAAAACACTGGATATTTAATTGTAAGCCACTAATGTGAGAGAGGGTTTAGTCTATAAATGGTTAAACTTTCCTGATAACAGCCCGGGAGATAATTGCTTTGAAAGAAGAAGATAACATTGTTGTTCCTTTATTCTTGTAACTCTCAACAACTAAAGAAGATACATTGTTTGTTACTTTTCTTCATTCTAAGTAGAAACAAATATCCCGGGAAGCCGGGCAGCCGGCCAAGTTTAACAGCTGTTCGATTAGCAGAGAAGGCTCTCGGCTCTCGCTGAATCTGACACGCTGTTTTAACATAGGGAGAGAAGGAACGGCTGACACTCGCCAGGACGCGATTTCTGGTCGCCATGGCGACCTGGCGCCTGGGGTTTGTCGAGGCCTGGGTTATGAGGTTCCAATACAAATCCTTTACTGATTTTACTTTTGAAGCCCTATCAATCTGTCTGATTTACACTTGTTGGCAAGTGTTATTTTTCAATTTTTGTCAAGTTGTGGAAGGCTCCGGGCATCATCACATAATAGATTTCAAACTCCTATGTTTTCTTTATTATTTTTTCAGAATCAACTGGCATTGATCCTAAACACCTCTGATGAAGGTCTTTCGTACCGAAATGCATTAGGTTTTTGTACATTCCACCATGTTTATGATTGTAACCCAAAACTTTTTTAATGTATATTTTTATATAACTTACCTGATCATTTCTTTGTGCCTCAAAAAATCCCACCCTAGAGGGTCCCTATCTTCAAATATTGTCTATTAAGGGATGATGGCACTTTTGTAGCTGGCCTCTTAGGATATCTTCCTCTAGAATATATACACATGAACCGGAAGTGACTGCTAATGAGGTCTTTCCCATTTGCGTGTTTGGTTTCCCATTGCATCTTGGGATATCTCATATCTGCAATCCTTCCAAAACAAAGTGAAGCCAACGCTGAATAAAAGCCTCTCAAAAGCTGCATTTGCTGTCAGCAAGCATTGCCATAGACTTGGATGGAAGCTTTAAAGATGCTTTGAAGCACCAAGAAAGCAACAAGGGGTATACTTTTTGAAGTGACCCAAACACAGCAGTGTAAACAGGACTGTAAGGTAGCCATTTTATTTAGGGACAGGAGCTTTGGCATTTAGAACGCATAAAAAAAGTGCGTCCAATGCCACATTTTGAAGCGGAAATTAGCTTTAAGGGTTAACCACTTCTAAAGGGATGCAGACCCTGCAATTTTCCTCAGAACACACTTGTGTGACTTGTCATATGACTTTGGACATCAAAGTCGCATGACAAGTCATGCCGCATGGTTTCCAATGATAACCATTCATTAAAGTTGCAGCGACTTCAAAGTAGTTCATGCACTATTTTGGTCTGACTTCTGATGCAACTTAAGGGCCATAGACTTCACTGGTAAAGCTCAAACGCTGAATAAAAGTTGTACCTGAATGTTTTACATGCAACAGTGGGTCCAACTTTGCATCCAAGCCGCAGCCATCCAAAGTTGCACTCAAGTTGCTGGACTTTGGCGTCGTACAAGTGTGAATGGAGCCTAAAAGCACATCAGCTGCTTGTAATGAATTAATCACTCCCATTCAGAAATCAGTCCTGCACAAGACATATATATATAACAAAGAGCTGTTCCTCCAGAGCAGAAACAGGAAGGAATCTGCAACAAAGTTTGCCAAGATCCTTGAAATGTACATAGATCACCCGGGGGGTTGATTTTTTTTTTTTTTTTTTAACAAAAGTGGAGGTTGCTCTTTAATCATGACACATTAAATATGGATACTAAGTAAATAGCTAAATAAGCAAAATGTTTGCTTTACCTACAAAAGTTGTGTTTTTGTCCATCCAGTTACACAGCACCACGCTGAACAGCAGGCACCTAAATTATTCTCTGCTGCAGTTGCACTCTCACTTGCAGGTTCCCTTCCCGCCCAGAAACCCAGTCTGTGACTGGACAGTGAAACCAGAAGCAACAGGCTGATGAGCTCATCTGTCAGTCTGCTCTCTCCTCCTATCATCATGCTTGATTACTTATTTGTGCTGCTTCTCCCTCTCCCACTCTTAGCTTTGCTGAACAGGGAACTGCAAGAGGCCGGTACCAGGTCAAATTCAGGTACTTACACTGCTTGCATTTAAAAAAAAAAAAAAAAAATACATTTAATGATGAATACAGAGCTGCATTCTTTGTGCCTTTTATAATCTTACCGGAGCTCAGTTATGAAAAATATACAAATACTCTCAATGTAAGAACCAAGTCCTGAGTCTCTCTCACACTCCTCCTTATCAACGTTATATTTATAACTGTTGTACAGATGCACTTTTCTGCCACAAATCGAAATACCTGTCAGTGAAGCCTCCGATGGAAGCAGCTGCCCTCTTGCCCACGGGCCACATACTAGTTTCAAGGCAATTTTGCTGCCCCAAAACTACTATCCAGCTGGAGGAAGGCCAACTGCATTAGAGTCTCCTGACATAGCTTTATGACCGATCCCCTAAAACAGTTTCTGATAGGACAGCTGGATACAGGGTCCCATATACTGCTGACCAATCAGCAATGTAAACGGAATGGACTTTGGAGAGAAGCGATGGTCGTGCTCTGCAAGCTCTGTTTGGTTGTGTGAAGTTCAGCCAGGTAAAGCGGGACTTGTGAGATATTTCTGTATGACGGAGACACACATCCGGAGATCAGGAAAAAGCAGGACAACATGATCTTCTTTGTGAAAGTAAAATGCCACACAGACACCTTTTAAAAAGACACCCATAAAAGCTTCAAATATATCCCAAGCAGACGCCCGTCCAGAGGATAGACTGAATATGTACATCCTTACTACCTGCACAACAAAGCAGGTCAGTGTAAACAGACAGGCTGGAGCCCAAGGGTCATTTTTGCTGGGGATTCGGTCCTGTCCCGCCTGTATTGAGGGGTATTTTCATGGCGGATCTAAGCACATCTTCATCATTCATTGCAGGATCTGCAGTAGAAGATCTGGTGTTAGTATTTATACAATAATCTCTGTAGCACAACAAATCTCATTTACAGTTTGGAAGTATTGCATCTTAAAGTGGTTCTAAAGGCTCTTTACCCATGTGTTCAGCTGTGTCCAATCACAGCCGATCACATGTAAACAAGGAAATGCCAGTTATTGGCTCTCCTCGCCTCACATTGACAAAGGCGATCGGTGGCATCTCCTCACAAGGGAGACTTGTACAGGTAATCAGTGCCCTGATTATCAATGCAGCCCCAACAGTGCCCAGCAGTGATGCCAATCTGTGCCCATCAGTGAATTTAAGTCATTGCTGCCTCTCAGTGCCTCCTCATCGGTGCAGCCTCATCAGCACACATGAGTAAAAGGAGAAAAATTACTTATTTTCGGTACAGTGTAGCATGACCGCACAATTGTCATTCAAAATGTGACAGCGCTGAAAGCTGAAAATTGGCCTGGGCAGGAATCGTACGTGTCAGTTTTGGACACGAATTGAGGGGAAAAAAAACAGCATGGGGGTCTTCCCACCCCCCCGCCAATCCATACCAGCCTCGCCCATTAGTTATTTAAAGACTGGCGGATGGCGGGAGCTAGCAACAGGTACAAAGGGGATTTTTCTTTTTGGGCATGTCGGAGTTCGTCGTGATTGACGCTGGATCTACACCGGGGGAGATTGTTTTTTCTATAATAAATTACTTGTCAAACTGTCTGTTTTTAATTTTCTTTCACACTTTTTTGATGAACAAGTATGGGGTACAATGTACCCCATACTCAATCACATGGGGGGGGCAGGATCCAGGGGGCCTCCAGATTACGATAAGCCCCTTGTCCCCATCAACAAACATTACTCTCAAGCCAGCATCGTGGTTGGGTGTTTAGACCCCATGCACAATACTGTTATGACTCAGTGCTCTATAGTCTGGTCTTCAGCAATATGGTAGCTTGTCAGTGTGGATTGGCTGTTATGCTGATCGAGCTGACTGTTAGATATATAGTGTGATGCCAATCACCCGCTGTGGCCTTTGAGAAAGCCTTGATGGCGCTACGCACGAGGCTAGCGGTGAGGTCATTGCAGTGAGCGAAGTCTGGAAACCATATATTGGAATATGCATGTGATATGCTTTGTTTTATCTGCTGAAATGTGAGGTTTTTTTTATACCATTTTCAATAAAAATCAGGAGAATGATCTGCACTATTGGTGTCTTTCTGCTTCCCACATATTATCCTGCTGTTGGGAGACTGCCTGTGAGGAAAGAGGAAGACTAGAGTGGAGTTACGTTTGAACACATGTAATTAAAGTGCAGTTAGCCTCCTTTTATCAGTGGGGGTGCAACAATTAAGGTGGGCAGATACCCATAAGGTGGGGTGAAGGGCACTCTGGTGTACACGGTGAAAATTTACTTAATTGCAATAGGAGATTGCACGTAAATTGAATGGTGTATGGGACTCACTTTATTTATTTAGATTTTCTTCTACCACGGTTGTACTTCACGTTGACTTTTGAATACATTTAATATCACTGTGACATATGGATTGATTATGCTTTTATTTAATGATTTATTGCACATTTCTATGGTTCATTGTAGATGTATTGAGGTTTGATGTACTCACTGATTTATCATATCTTAACAGATTTATATATATATATATATATATATATATATATATATATATATAAATATAATATATTACACACACACGCATTCATTCATTCTATTTAGATAGTGTTAATAATTTAGTGATTTGGGGTTTTTGCGCTGTTAGCGCTTTCATTGTTTGTAATATTTTTTCTGTTGAGATTCTGTGATGAGGGCACATTTTGTAGTAATAGCTGCTTTCTGATTATTTTTTATTTTTTTAGATTTTTGAATAGCGTGTGGGGTTATTCTATATTTTTGTTACCACACATGTGTATGATATTTGTTGTCTGTACCTGTAGTACAGCCCAAAAACAATAGTGTGACTTTTTCTTTTTCTTTATATATTACCTAAAACACACTGACACAAATGGACCCTGAAGCTAAATTTTAAAAAATGATTAAAAAAAAAACAACCCTACCCAAAATATGCTGACCTGTGACCATGACACTAACCCTAGTGTCAGGGACAAATCATTTAGCCATTTCATTTTTTAACCACTTTAGCCCCGGAAGGATTTCCCACTTTAGGACCCAAGCACTCTTTGCGATTCGGCACTGCGTTGCTTTAACTGACAATTGCGCGGGCATGCAGCGTTGTACCCAAACCAAACTGACGTCCTTTTTTCCCACAAATTTCTTTTGGTGGCATTTGGCCACCTCTGCACCATTTCTGATCACCGCTATAAATAAAAAAAGAGCGACAATTTTGAAAAAAAAAAACAATATTTTTTACTTTTTGCTATAATATAAAAAAAAATACAAAATTTGTTCATCAGTTTTGCCCAATATATATCCTTCATCATATTTGTAGGAAAAAAAAAAAATCGCAATTGGCATTTATTGATTGGTTTGCGCAAAAGTTGCCGTGTTTACAAAACCATGAGAATTAATTTATGGCGTTTTTACAATTTTTTTTTTTACTAGTAATGGCGGCGATCTGCAATTTTGACTGTGATATTGCGGCGGACATGTCGGACATTTTTGACACTTTTTTGGGACCAATGACATTTATACAGCGATCAGAAATTTAAATATCCACTGATTACTGTGTGAATGTCATTGGCAGGGAAGGGGTTAACCTGCAGGGGGCAGTGAAGAGGTTAACTGTGTTCCCTAGGCATGTTCTAACTGTGAGGGGGCTGGTCTGGTCCCTAGCAGCGTGAGCACGAATCGCCGTTCAAAAACAGCGATTTGCGGGACGATGCCACTCTGCAGCAGTAAAAAGAGGCGAGGCGGTGGGCAAGTGGTTAAATTATTATTAATCTCTTTTTTTTCTTAATACATTTTTGTTTGTTGGCATTTTTCTCCCCTGCAAGGAGAGAAAGATAAAATGTATCTTTTCCTCCTTTCAGAGGTGAAAGTAAACACAGGGGTGAGCAGCATAGTGACAGATTACAGTGATAGTCAATCAGAGGCTATCACCGCGATCAGGTGATCGAGAACCAGGAGTCCTGGGTCCCCATCATAAGTAGCCTCACGGATACAGATCCACTTCCATGAGGCTGCATATATGCGTACAATCATCAGGAAGGGGTTCAAATTAAAACAAACCTTGGTCTGTGTTTTCAGAGTTGGTTGTGGCGTTGTTCTCTGCAGATTCTTGTAGTTCAGGCTTCGACTGTTTCTGCCTAAAATAAAAACACTGTTACAGTACAGGCTATTTTCAAAAGTTGAAAAACAAATATTTTATACATACAAGAATGCTAAAAATGCAATTGCATGTCCCTCCTGTAATTAACTGACCTGTGTCTCAGCACTTCACATATTCGCTCCCCAGCACTGCACCCACTTATTACAAGTTGCCACGTCTGCCCCATTCAAACACCTCTAGCCGCTTGCCAATCATCCAATAGCAGATTTACAGCTACAGGGTGGCCCCGCTGTGCAGAATCACATACATCTACATGATTCTGCACTTACGGGTTTTGGGCGTGAGTGCGGGCCGCCAGCGGCTCGCTCCCTCTGTGATTTTACACAGCGGAAGCTGATCAGCGGGTCCCGCGGACGCGATGTCTGCCGGCACTCGCTGATGGTTCAGTACACTGACAGAATGGCAGTCTGCCTATGTAAACAAGGCAGATTGTCGTTCTGTCAGTACAGAAGACATGGATTGTAGTGATGTAGTAGTGGATGACGGAATGTTATTATTTAGTTAGTATTATAATGGTTAATTTTCAGTAGCAACCCCGGTTCGAATCCGGGTCACGGCACCAATGTAGTAGTGGATGAATTAATGTTATTATTTAGTTATTATTATAATGGTTAATTTTCCGCAGCACTGGATCGGTTCTTCCGGAGAGTAGCATTCATTGACTTCCAGTACAAAAAACAAAGTTTATAATATTTGCAACAGATGATCAAAATCCATCAGAGGTAAATATTGATAAGGATCAGTAGCCTTCAGAGTCCCATTCCAACTAGATTAAATTCTAGACCTGTGCCCTCATCTTCATGGAGAAAGAACTGACACTGCCAGCTTGAATGTCCACTTAAGTGCTAGTTTCACACGGGGGGGGGGGGGGGGGGGTTCTCCTAACCTCACATTAGTGTTTACCAGATAAACAAGCCGCAATGAACCCCCTCAAGTTTAATTAGCATCAATAAATACTTTTTGTACTATTCTTTTGAAATCTGACCACCCAATCTACATTCCACAACCCCCTGCAAGTAACTGTGGGCCTTTGATATGTTATGCAGCTTGCCTGCCAGCTGCATTAGACCATCAATTATGGGCTACGTACACCAATGTACATATAAAAACTGTGTATATGTATATGAAATATTACACAACATGGATCCTATGTTCCTGTAAAGCAGAAACACCAGTCCATGTCTTCTACTAGTAAAAGCACTTCCCCCGCTACACTGAAACATTAGCTAGGTACACAGGAAGGATGTTCTGGAACTGGAAAGGGTTCAGAGAAGGGCAACAAAGCCAATTAAGCACTGAACTCATTCTCTCTGGAAAGAGACATTTGAGAGGGGATATGATTTCAATGTACAAATACAGTAATGGTGACCCCACAATAGGGATAAAGCTTTTCCACGCAACACGCAGCCATTCACTAAGACTAGAAGAAAAGCGGTTTAACCTCAAAATGCGTAGAGGGTTCTTTACTGTAAGAGCAGTGAGGATGTGGAATTCTCTTCCACAAGCAGTGGTTTCAGCTGGGAGTATAGATAATTTCAAAAAACTATTAAATGGGCACCTAAGGGACCACAGCATTGAGGGATATACAATGTAATACTGACATAAAAGTGCACACATGGGTTGTAATTGATGGACTTGTTTCTTTTTTCAACCTTACCAACTATGTAACTATGTATAATAACCCTTTGATCGCCCATAGATGTTTAACCTTAGCCAGTGTCATTAGTACAGTGACAGTGCATATTTTTAGCACTGAACACTAAAAATATGACACTAATACAGTGGTATTAGTGTCACTGGTTCCCACAAAGTGACAAAAGTGTCCAATTTGTCTGCCGCAATATCGTACTCCCGCTATAAGTTGCTGATCGCCGCCATTACAAAAAGATAATAAAATTAATATATTCCATAGTTTGTAGACGCTATAACTTTTGTGCAAACCAATCAATATATACTTATTGGGATTTATCTTAAACCATAATATGTAGCATTAAACATTGGCCTAAACTGATGAAGAAATTAGAAAATTAAATTGCCTTCCCCTACAGCACTGCCAGCTTCTCTTGCTCTTTCTCCCTCCGGCTTCACTGCAGGGGGATTGGTTGTAGCACATGTGCCCCTTCCATCTGCTGTCCGGGCCCCCGTGTGCCCCTTTCCCCCTATCCTCTCCTGCCAGCAGCTGCTGCGGGCACACACCGAAATGTTTCAGGATGGAGAGAAGGTGAAGGAGTTGGTAAATATATAATTTATTGGTCCCTTCCTTTTCTGAATGAACACAGTGAGTGGTCAGTAACAAACATTCCTGTGCCCATTCATCACTGAAGCATAGTAAACTGTTTACTATGCTAGATTTGTGAATGAGCAAGAGTACTTCCAATTCATTCATCTGTAAAGCCAAAGCTGCAGAGAATGGGACTGATAAATCTATGCCCTCAGTCACTTCCGGCCGGGTGAGGGGCCCTGTCAGGTAGGCTGTACGGGGCCCCGTGATTTCTAACAGCAGCCCCGGGTAGGATGGTGACATCATCCACTAAAGAAAGTAACAACTTCAAGTATTAAGTAAAAGCTCACAAAAAAATCCAGCTCAATGCTCATAGTGCAGTATGTAAAACCAGTGACATTTATTGAATAATAAAAAAAAAAAAAAAAATATGCACTCACAAAACTAATAAAAGGAGGACACGTGACCCCTAACCATCAAGAGTCACCAGACCGTTCAATCCAAAGCTAAGGTAATCCAGAGGAAATCTGGCCAGGATACTAAAAGGACTGCGCTGTGGATGGCTGGAGAGAAGCTTGCTTGTGCAGAGAGGGGTTCCGACCCCTGTCAGGTGTGGACCCGCCCACAGGGAAGACATTGTCACCTGGTGTGTGTCGAGTAAGGATGGGCTCGGGCGTGTTTGCAAGTGCATGTGCCCGAGCCCGCCGGGAAGTAAACCCTGCACTGCGCTAATAAGAGGCAATGAGACATTCCCTGACTGCTGCAGCCGAACATCGGGTAAATGTCTCACTGCCTGTGATTGGCACAGTGCAGGGTTCACTTCCCCGCGGGCTCGGGCACGTGCATTTGCAAACGCCCGAGCCCATCCTTAGTTTCGAGGAGAGAGGAACGGGTTTCTGGGGGGGAATCCCTTTTCATCGGCATACATTAGGGGTACCTGTGACAATTTATTAAGCCAACCACGCTGCGCTAATAAGTAAAATAGCCGTGTAGGGGATTCCCCCTGAACTAGGAAGAGGGAGTAGCGGTGCTGCAGACGAGACAGCGCTGAATCGGTGGAGTCAGGTAAGTGATTAGAGAGGTGGATCGCTTGGTTTTCAGTGCTCCCGTCAGTCACCGGCTTTGCTCTGTCTCTCCCTCACTCACTGGACCGTGGGGCTGTGGAGGGGACAGGAGTGACCAGCTCAGGCTCTCAGCTGCTCACCGAGAGGCTGAGCCGGGTGCCGGACCAGGCATGTGAACGGATCCTGACTTCATTGTCACGACCTTCCCCCAGCCTGGACTTGCTCTGTGACATCAGCCCACTGTTTGCTGAAAATGGATTAAAAGTGTGCAGAACAAACTGCACTCCTGTGATACACAGAAGTACAGCCAAACAAGCTTTGGCTGCACTTCTCCTTTAAATTCCAATTATTTTTCAGCTGCAGCCTTTGGCTTCCTCTGCGCTGCTTCTTCGAACTTCTGGTCGGGGAGAGTGCTCTATGAACATAATGCTGATCTCCCCCTTCAGGACTACACGTCCCATCATCATATGGTTGCATAGATCGGGGCTCGGGAGGGAGCACGCACCATTGCCCTCATAGCTAGCAGCTTGCTACTGGGGGCACTGATCAAGGGAAAGGAGCCAGGAGCACCAGTGAAGAAGAGGATCGGCGCTGCTCTGTGCAAAACCATTGCACAGAGAAGGCAAATATGACATGTTACGTAAAAAAAAAAAAAGAAAAAGAAAAAGAAATGAAACTTTAATAATCACTTTAAATTTTAGGACATGAAATCATGCTCTACCCACGTCCAATCACAGAACTTCTTGTTTACCTTTACTAACTACACAACTGCACTTATGGTTTTGCTCTGTTCTTACTTGTCATAGTACATCTGTCGCCTCTGACGAAGCTGCTCTTGTGTCAGTGATTCCTGTTTGCATATATCCGACGTCTGCGGCTGGCTAGAGGAAGCCAATTCTGTTGCATTCTGGCGAGGTCCTCCTGAAATAATATTATGGGAGAAGACTTGTGGGCTGGCTGACATCTACAAACAAATATATCTAATTCCTTTGTATCACATCTATAACTACATCAATTAGGGATGAATTAGGGATTTGCACGAGTATCGGCACTCGTGCAAATGTTCCCAATACCTTAACCGATACTTTGAGGTGCGAATTGCATCAATACAAAATGAATAGGCGCGCGTGTGTATAGAATGGGAAAAGCACCATCTAGTGGGCAGTTTATTAACCACTTGCCGACCGCGCATAGTATATATACGGCGTGGCACGTTTCCGCGCGAGTGCCCGTCGCGCACTCCGTGAGCGGGGCCGCGGGTCGGGTGAACTCTATGTCTGCCGGTGACCCGCAATCGCCTCTGAGTGAGCCAGCACGGGGAACCGCCAATGTAAACACAGCAGCTCCCCGCTCTGTGAGGGGGAATATGACAGATCTACTGATCCCTGTACTTGGGATCAGTTAGATCTGTTATGCCACTGGCAGCCCAACCCCCATACAGTTAAAACCCACACAGTGAATGCAGTTAACCCATTGATCGCCCCCTGCAGGTTAACCCCTTCCCGGCCAATGACATTTATACAGTAATCAGTGTCTATTTTGAGGCACTGATCGCTGTATAAATGTCAATAGTCCCAAAAAAGTGTCAAAAATGTCTGACATGTCCACCAAC
>BLSH010108951.1:1577166-1589727 GCA_018402905.1 Glandirana rugosa
AGTCGACATGGTGACACACCACATTAATAAAAAAAAAAAAAAAAAAAAAAACACACCACACAGTGGTACAGCTGAACAACATCTGCACAGCTTTAAAGCTGAACTCCAGGAAACATGAAATAAATAAATAAAAAAGACTACCCTTGCAGTGGGGGTTCCCCCTCCCCTCCCCGCAATGGTTACAAAAAATAAATAAAAAGAACCACTTGAAGACCAAGCCTGTTCTGGCATTTTTTGTTTACAAGTTTAAATCCGTATTTTTTGCTAGAAAATTACCTATAACCCCCAAATTTTATAGGTTTTTTTTTTTTTTTTAGCAAAGACCCTAGGAAATAAAATGGTGTTCGTTGCAATTTTTTTATGTCAGGCGGTATTTGCACAGCAGTTTTTCAAACGCAATTTTTTGGTAAAAAATGCATTTTTAATGAATTTAAAAAAAAAAAAACACAAAATGTATGCAAAATCAGAACAAAATAATTCCAGCTCAACTTACCGACCAGACTGCTAACCAACAGAATTATCCTGTTTAACAGTATGTTAAAAACAGGGTTTCGTTTGCATATATTTGCAAATACATGCGTAAGCTACAGAGCCCCGTCAAGGCACCCCAGTATTATCTGCAGTCCTAACTCGAAATTTCGAGAGCTGCCACAGTGGAAGCACATGCACTATAATGCAGCCATTCTCAACCAAGGTTCCGTGGGGTTCCTCCAGAGGTTGCTAGGGGCTCCTTGAGCTGTGGCTGATGTACCACCTATTTGATGAGTTCAAGGGTCAGCAAAACTAGCAGCATGACACCAAATATCTTTTTAGCTGTCTTTAAGGGTGGCATTCTGAGCCCCACTTTAAAAGGGGACATTCTTCCTATTGATCACCAATATAAGGGGCATTGTTCCTAATGAGCCCTGATGAACTGGTTTTAGTAAGGGTTCCTCAAGACATGAAAATTATTTTTGGGGTTCCTCTAGGGTAAAAGGTTGAGAAAGCCTGCTATAATGAATAGGCAGAGGGCAGGTGAGCCGGAAGGAGCCCACCCCTCCTTAAGGCACAGGGGTGCGCTGGACACCCAGCAAATAGCACCATGGCAGCAAATGGACAACAAAAGGGGTTATGATCTGGCACATCCACGGTGATCAAGCCTCCATCCCTAATGTATACACAAGAGCAAGGGGGCGGTCATGGGACTTTAAATGAGGCTTGTCATCCAAGGTAAATCAATGTAGTCTTAAATGGATCAAAAGATATTTATTAAGTAAAAACAGTGACTAATGACAATCATAATTGGATACATTGTGAATCAAGGAAAACAATGCAAAGGTTCATAAAAAGCCAACACATACATAATTACATGATTGGAGAAATTGTTGCACATGCATGATGTCGCAAACATAAAACTCATAAAAGAGAGGAATAACCATGAATTCTTGAGATTATAACACTCGACGCGTTTCGTGGAGCTAGTCCACTCATCAGGAGTACAGAAGGTATCTATGAATGTAAATAAATTTTATTTACATTCATAGATACCTTCTGTACTCCTGATGAGTGGACTAGCTCCACGAAACGCGTCGAGTGTTATAATCTCAAGAATTCATGGTTATTCCTCTCTTTTATGAGTTTTATGTTTGCGACATCATGCATGTGCAACAATTTCTCCAATCATGTAATTATGTATGTGTTGGCTTTTTATGAACCTTTGCATTGTTTTCCTTGATTCACAATGTATCCAATTATGATTGTCATTAGTCACTGTTTTTACTTAATAAATATCTTTTGATCCATTTAAGACTACATTGATTTACCTTGGATGACAAGCCTCATTTAAAGTCCCATGACCGCCCCCTTGCTCTTGTGTATACATTAGGGATGGAGGCTTGATCACCGTGGATGTGCCAGATCATAACCCCTTTTTTTGTCCATTTGCTGCCATGGTGCTATTTGCTGGGTGTCCAGCGCACCCCTGTGCCTTGAGGGGTGGGCTCCTTCCGGCTCACCTGCCCTCTGCCTATTCATTATAGCAGGCTTTCTCAACCTTTTACCCTAGAGGAACCCCAAAAATAATTTTCATGTCTTGAGGAACCCTTACTAAAACCAGTTCATCAGGGCTCATTAGGAACAATGCCCCTTATATTGGTGATCAATAGGAAGAATGTCCCCTTTTAAAGTGGGGCTCAGAATGCCACCCTTAAAGACAGCTAAAAAGATATTTGGTGTCATGCTGCTAGTTTTGCTGACCCTTGAACTCATCAAATAGGTGGTACATCAGCCACAGCTCAAGGAGCCCCTAGCAACCTCTGGAGGAACCCCACGGAACCTTGGTTGAGAATGGCTGCATTATAGTGCATGTGCTTCCACTGTGGCAGCTCTCGAAATTTCGAGTTAGGACTGCAGATAATACTGGGGTGCCTTGACGGGGCTCTGTAGCAGGCAAAGGAAATTAGCTGAACAAAAAACTTCCTGTAGGGATGTGAGAGGTTGGAGAACGTTTCCCAAACGAGGAGGAGTGGAGGACCATCGAATAAGAGGAGGAACCCACCCAAACAGGACCCCCGGAAGAACACCAGAGGAACACCCCATCCAGGAACAAGTCTTCAGGAGATTAAAGTTAGGCACGCGGCCCCTGCAGGGGCAGTGCCCTCTGGTAAGGAGAAAATACATAGGGGGAGCACGAGTGAACCCACAATCTCAAGTCACCAAATTTACAAAGAATAATCACTTGAAGTCACGATTTTTCACATGATGGACTGATTTATGTAACTGCTGATATTTGTACCACGTCTTTTTCCGGGACTATAAATCAAAAATGGTTGGCTAGATCACGTACGAATCCAGCATACACTAAAAAGATATCATTTTGTATCATTCTTCAACATTTTATATTATTTATACTGGACACCTTTATGAATTAGCACTTTACTGCATATCAAATATTTCTTGGCACATTGTTTTTACACACCTCTTTTATACTCTCCAAGCACCTTTTTTACCATTTTTCTGATATATTTATTGCTACATACCACTATTATGGTATAACACGTTCTACAAATTGCACTTGCACTTTCCAGTTTATATATATACAATAGTATGAAAAAATAACATCCTGATTAAAAAAACTTCACTTAGGACCCCACCAGCACATATGATCACAGGTTATCAAGAAGACATTTATTTTCCATTACTTAGACAGCGCCATATCCAAGCACCACCTTTATCTGTCTTTATTAGTCACTGTTTTTAATTCATAAATATCTTTTGATCCATTTAAGACTACATTGATTTACCTTGGATGACAAGCCTCATTTAAAGTCCCATGACCGCCCCCTTGCTCTTGTGTATACATTAGGGATGGAGGCTTGATCATCGTGGATGTGCCAGATCATAACCCATTTTTTCGTCCTGAATATTTGGGTGGAAGACACCCGCTGGTCCTCTATGATCGGTCACACCACAAAAAAAAAAAAAAAAAAAATTTTTGATTGACTATTTAAACAATATTAATGAATCAAGGTTTTAGACTTATAGACTATTCTGTACAAAACAAAAACTCATTGAACATTTTTCAACATACAGCATTCCATCCATGTCTCCAGGGTGACCACATCCTAACCCGGTTCTGTTCTCGGGGCTGCAATGTGCGACAGTGCTTCCCCGCCCCACCTCCTTTGAGCTGGGGACGAGTCGGCCCTCTCGCACATTGGCGTCATGTTTTCCGCCCTCCACCTGCGATGCTTCTACCTCGCAGTTTGAGAGCGAGCACCAGCTGACGCCTCCAGAGGCCCAGTTGCGATGTCTACTTCCGGCGCTTCGCGCCGGATCTGGACTCCACTCGCCTCGAGGCTTGAGCGTCCTGCATGACGTTGGCGGGAACCCGCCCCCGTTCTGGGGTATAAGTTTTGGGCTCCCACCAGCTGATCACTCCTAACTCCTTCACCATGAGCGCAGCAAAGCATGGACACATATTATTACTATTTTTTACTCCTTCTACATGTAAGTCAGCTAGGATGCTTATGGGTCTCTCACTCTTCCTTTATTCTTTGGTCTATTTCCTAACCTGCTATTACCTCTTCTGGGTCTCTATCCCATTTATCACTATCTCACATTTTCACTATTTGGTATTTGTCTGACTATTATTCTGGGGTAATTTGGTTACTTTCTGGATACTTTTTCTTTCCACTTTGGAATCCATTTTCTTTCACACACGTCCACACTTATTTCATGTTCAGATATTCTGACACCGTCTGCCACTTTGGGGTATCTCGGTCACATTGGGTATTACACTTGACATTATGCATATTATTACTTTATATATATACATATTTCTACTCTCCTCAGATGGCTATTTAACCCCTCTGTTACCCATCTTGGATCCCCTTGGGCCAGCTGGCCGGCACCTAGGGCTGCCTCCCACCCCACGCTGGGGTACCGGTTCCTGTCTCAGCCCCGAGACAGACCACATGCAGGGTTGGATGTCTCAATATCTGGATACTTGGTTGGATGCCGCTCTTAAGCCTATACATCAGGTAAGGAGCTCACTGCTCCTCCCCGATCTCCCCCTCCCCCGCTTTTCTTTGGGGGAAGCATACAACATGATCCCTTACTTAATGAAAATTTTATTTACATTCATAGATACCTTCTGTACTCCTGATGAGTGGACTAGCTCCACGAAACGCGTCGAGTGTTATAATCTCAAGAATTCATGGTTATTCCTCTCTTTTATGAGTTTTATGTTTGCGACATCATGCATGTGCAACAATTTCTCCAATCATGTAATTATGTATGTGTTGGCTTTTTATGAACCTTTGCATTGTTTTCCTTGATTCACAATGTATCCAATTATGATTGTCATTAGTCACTGTTTTTACTTAATAAATATCTTTTGATCCATTTAAGACTACATTGATTTACCTTGGATGACAAGCCTCATTTAAAGTCCCATGACCGCCCCCTTGCTCATGGCAGCAAATGTGTCCAGTACGTCCCCTCACAATATTATTGTCCTAACAGTTTTTAACGCATACTGTTAGACAGGACAATTTGGTTGGTTAGCAGACTGGTAGGTAAGTTGAGCCGGGAATTTCTTTGGTTTTGATTTGCATGTGTTGCCCTTTCATGTGCTCCTTGCTGCAAAGACCAGTTATAGGCGAGGGCAGTGGCCATTTCTTTGTACTGTTAAAACACAATATATACCCCAATATTTTTGTATAATGTGAAACAAGATGTTACGGTGAGTAAATAGATACCAAACATGTCACGCTTTAAAATTGCGCTCTCTCATGGAATGGCGACAAACTATGGTACTTAAAAATCTCCATAGGCGACGCTTTAAACGCCTTTACAGGTTACTTGTTTAGAGTTACAGAGGAGGTCTGGTGCTAGAATGATTGCTCTCGCTCTGACGTTTACAGCAATACCCACGTGTGGTGCGACCACAGTTTACATATGCGTGCGTGACTGATGCCCCGTACACACGGGACGATGATCGTACGTACGATCATCGCAAATCGTATGTTGCATAATGTAAATAGCATACTGACGTGCACCCGACGGTCGTACATACAACTTACGGCCGGCCGAACGTGATGACGCGAACGAGCGTATAAAGAGAAAGTGCTGGTATCGTAGAGTCACCCTTTGAGCTCCTTCATCTAATTTCGTGTTAGTTGAAGTGGACTTAGCGCATGCGTGTTTAGCACAATACAACTTGTTGTACCCAACTGCTCTACACACGATACAACGGTCGTATGCGAGCTTGTTGGTACGACCAAGTTTTGTAGTCTGCTCATACAACTCCCATGTACGACCGTCGTATGTTCGACTGTTGAAAGCACACATACAAATGATCGATTTCGCATACAACGGTCGTGAGTACGACGTGTTGAATGCGATCGTCCCCCCCGTGTACGAGGCTTTACAGGCGCGTTCGCTCCTGCGCGCGAGTATGGAGGAATGGGGGCAGTTTAAAATATTTTTATTTATTTTATTTTCATACTATCCATTTATTTATTTTTTTTGAGCGCTTTTATTCCTATTACCCCTTGTAATAGAAATAAGGAGGACATGTCCTGTATATGGAGAGATCTGGGGTCAAAAAGACCCCAAATCTCTTATTTACCTTTAAAAACAAAAGATCAAAATAAATAAATAAATGTTTTTTGATCTCTTGCTTTTAAAGTGGTTGTCAACCCGTGACAACCACTTTAACCACTTACCAACCAGGCCCCTTTTTTACATTTGTTGGTTACTAGCTAAAAACATTTTTTTTTTGCTAGAAAATTACTTAGAACCCCCAAACATTATATATATTTTTTTTCAAACACCCTAGAGAATAAAATGGCGATTGTTGCAATACTTTTTGTCACACGGTATTTGCGCAGCGGTCTTTCAAGCGTGATTTTTTTGGAAAAATTTTACTTTTTTGAGTTAAAAAATAAGACAACAGTAAAGTTAGCCCAATTTTTTTGTATATTGTTAAAGAGGATGTTACGCCGAGTAAATAGATACCATACATGACACGGTTGAAAAATTTTGCGCACTCGCGGAATGGCGACAAAGTCCGGTACTTAAAAATTTCCATAGGCGAAGCTTTAAAATTTTTTATCGGTTACCAGGTTAGAGGTGCAGAGGAGGTCTTTTGCTAGAATTATTGCTCATACTCTGGCGATCGCGGGGACACCTCACATGTGTTTTCATATGCGGGCACGACTTACGTATGCGTTTTCTTTGCTGCGCGAGCTCGCGGGGATGGTGGCGCTTTAAATTTTACAGCTTCCTAGATGTGCCGACATCATTTCGACACATGAGCAGTGAAGAAACGGCCTCCGTGCCGTTCCTTCATTGTGATCGTGCTGTGACTGGCGGCTCCCGCGCCTAAGTGCGGGAGTGACGTCACACGACTCTAGCCAGTCACAGAGCTGGAGATCGCGGCCCCGGAAGGAAGAGGGGCTGAAGATGGACGCTGCCAGCACGGGGGACATTGCTGAACGTCGCAGGCTTCGTTTGCAGGTAAGTGGCACATAATGGGATAATATGCGATGCATAGTAGCCCATTATGTTTCTACTTTGCAGGGAAATATAGAGGAAGTGAACCCCATCAGGTGCCTTCAAAAACTGTATGCAAGTCTACGTAGAAGAAATTATAGTGATTTAAAGGTAAAGGGCGGTCACACCAAATGTTGATTTGATTTGGATTAGTCTTCTCTCCATTTACTTTCCATTTTGTTTAATGATAAAAAAAAAATATATATATATAACACTTTTATGAAAGCATTCATTTACAGCCAGTATATATACCAGTATGTGAGCCCAGTCCCCTGTGATAAGCAGAGAGAACTCCATGGGGCTCCACATTGCAGCCTGCATATGAATTGGTCATAAAATGAGTTGAGTAAACCCCCCCCAAGTATAATGCAGCAATTGTAGATTAGGGGAAGGTGGTATTTAGTAAGTAGATCTTGCATTTTATTGCAAGACCGGCTTTAAAACTTAATAACATGAAAAAATAAAATAAAATATGAAACCTACCTGTTTGCCTAATTTTCGTACAGTAAACCAGTGTTCTTTATAATTGCAAATAAAAGCTCGTTCGTTTCTAGGAATGAAATAAAATAATATTAAAAAAAAAAGAAAATCAGCCTACAGCTGCAAGGAGCCATGTAAAACTAAAAACAAAAATACTATATTCTCATAAAAAAGAAAAAAAAAATTAAAAGAAGAAGGTTAACTAACTTCCATCCAAAGCCATCCAAACCGTGTGTATGTGACATAATATATTGGATAGTCCCCTGTGGCAGGGAGTGAATCAATATTCTCTGCATAGTGCTGCTAGAACTATATAAAAATTGAAAATTAATTATCTTTAAATTAGCTCTACATCCATCCAAAGCCCAGAATATATAAAGCTTGTCTGAGCTGTCAGAAAAAAAGCTGATATTACACTCTGTGAGTTCTGAGAGCTGATTGGAGGGAAGGGACACTCCCCGCCGCACACAAGAACAGAGCTGAGGCAGTCAATCACAGGCTGTGTGCTGGAGCTCCCTCTCATGTCACCATTTTTCTCTTGGTGTCAGGACAACTTATCAGAAGTGATCCATGCTGATAGCAGAGAAAGGAGGCAACAGGCAGAAATGACACTTAGTGCTCTGGATAGAGACAAGTGTACACTCTAGAGGGATGTGCTTTGTTCATATTTCATGTCTGAGGTTTACAACCACTTTAATTTTATAACTCTCATATAAAGTGGTAGTTAACTCTTTTATGTTGTTTTTATGTACAGGTAAGCTTATAATAAAGCTTACCTATAGGTAATAATGAATATCTCCTAAACATGCACCGTCTTGGAGATATTCTATCGAGCAGCAGCTGGTGACGTCACGGCGCATGCACTCTGAAGGAACGGTGTATCTGTGCCATTCCTTCAGAGCTGTGTGCCAGGGGAGCAACTCCCTTGTGCATGTGCAAGAGAAACGTCATCGCGGCTCGGCCCATCAGACGATCAGAGTCCCCGAACCCGGAAGGAAGACCGGTTGAAGATGGAAACCTCAGCAGCAGTGACATCACGCCACTGGAGGGCTTCGTTTTAAGTTAAGCTTTTCATAATGTGCTAGTATGTGGTGTATACTAGCACATTATGATATTGCCTTGCAGGTGGAAACCTTTTTATTTGCTCTTTTTTTGCTCTTAAAAAGACTACCTCTAAGAAACCCGGTCATATTTTTACTGCAAGGACCCAATTTTATTCACACTGTTGTATCAAACATCCAACACGTTTCTGGGGTTCAAAAGCTCCCCCCTTTATCAGTGCTTGATACTGCTGAGCAAAGGAGTGTACAGAACTGATAAAACTGAACAATTGTTTATTGGAGGCTCTGCAATACTCCACTTTGCAACACCGATCTTACTTATATCGTATGAACATTTCTAGGACTGTAAAAGACATCTTACATGGGATCGATGCCGAGGGTCTGATATTCTGGACTGTTGAACAGGATCAGTTCTAAGCCCCACACTCTCAGAGCGTCACTTATAACCTGGAAAAACAACAAAGAAGCAGCAAGCAGTGAGAGTTCTGTACATTGTCTGACACAGATAATACCAGGGGCGTAACTACAGGGGTTGCAATTGCAACCGGGCCCCATGCTCCAGAGGGCCCGTGCACCTCCCTTGTACACCTGAATAGGATGGATGGAGGGGCGGCATTTAGAGGAACCAATCGCCTCCATTTTCCTCCTAATGGAGGAGATTGGTTCCTTTATATGCTACCCCCGCCGCCCCTCCTATCCAGTTTACTTGTCTTCTGAGGTTCACAGGGTCCCCGTGTCCCCCCCCCCCCCTCTCCTGCCAGCTGCTGTAGAAGAAGTGTCATGATGGAGAGATGGGAATGGGTCTGTAAATTTGTCATTTACTGGGTCCTTTCTCTGAATGGACAGAGCCAGTGATTGGGACCAATTGGTTCATTCATAAATAAAGAACGCCATCATGTGCGCCCCCCTTTTCTTTCACTTACATGAAGGAAGGCACCAGTGTTTAAGTGACACATGTTGGATTTGCGCCAATCCTTCTGAAGCCGGTCCAGCTGCCTTGCGGAACAACTCACTGAGATTAGTGGAGGCGAGCACTGACCCTCCGTAATAGGGGGTCGGGGGGTTCTGGTAAGAGGCAAGAGTTTGTGGTGTCTCCGGTGAAGGGCTGCACTGATTATCGATTAGAGCACTTCTATAATCAATATGAACCAACTTCTGGATTATTGTGGACTTTCTGTATCATGTTTGAACCTTTTACAATATGAACTTTCATTTGTCTCTGATGTGCTGCTGAACTTTTAACTTGCATGTCATGTTTCTGTTGATGAGACGAGCTTACCTGAATAGAGAAGAATCCACTGTCATCCATGTTTCCAGACGGTTGCTGCAATAACAAAGGTGGAAACATCAGTAAGAATACAAAAGGCAATTACCTACAAAATTTTGCATTTACATTCCCTCTTCCCCTCCCATCTAAAAAAAGGTGTCACCTAAACAATAAGTGAAAGCAAATCTCTCTTATACTGCACAGCCAGAGTCTGCACTGCCCAAGGAGCATGCACGTTTAACCACTTCATGTCCAGCAAAGTACCCATAGTCGTTGGACTTTCAGTGGTTAAATCGGAATGATATGCAGCTGCGGGCATCATGCATGGGATAGTTTTTTTAGAGCCAACTCAATTGCTATTACAAGCAGCGGGAGGGGATGCACCCCCCCGCCCAAGCCGCGGAAGGGGACGCACCCCCCCCAAGCCGCGGAAGGGGACGCACCCCCCCCCAAGCAGCGGAAGGGGACCCCCCCCCACCCGACCACCTTTTGTGGCTCTCTCAAGCTCTCCCATCCCACTGGGAGACCCAAGCAACCAGCCAGCGCGGTCACCACGATCAATCAGTAAAACCCACTCCTGTTACTCGGTTTCTGTTTTGTACACCGTATCCTTTCTCCTAGCCAGAGGTGGAAAATGTTAGCAAACAAAAAGTTTGTGGCTCAATGCACGCTGAACGTTTTTTCCTGCTCCTACAAGCTAATTAGCGTTATCCCATGTGTCCATGCACACTACTTTAGGCTATTAGCATTTTTAGAGCTTCAGCGTCTAGGAGCAGAAAAATAATAGTTTTTTTCCTGGAGAGATTTTCCAGCAGAAACGCCCCTAAAAGCTACCAATAGCGTCTTTTGAGCTATTTTCATCCTTGTACGGCAAAAAATGCCAATGACATGCTAATGCTCCTAAAACGCTTCTATCAGCGTTTTTTTATCCAGTGATTTTTCCAGCGTTTTTTGTAGCTTAAAAAAAATGCTAGTGTGCATAATTAATATAAATAAAAAGTATCAGGGCTTGATCTAGGTCAGGGGTCTCCAGACTTTCAAAACAAAGAACCAGTTTATTGCCCTTCAGACTTGGGGGGGGGGGGGGCAGCTGTGGCCAGCAGGAGTAGAAATTTTCCTACCATCAGTGGGAGTAAACATCACATTTGGTATTAAGGGGAAGGATAGTGCCCCATTGTTGGCATCATTGGGAGGAATAAGGCCCCATGGTTTGTGTCAATGGCAGAAATGGTGTCCCATTGTTGATGTCAGTTGGTAGAATAGTGTCTCATATCAGTGGGAGGAATAATGCCCCATGGGCCGCATAAAAGGTAAGCAAAGGGCCACATCCAGCCCCCGTGCTGCAGTTTGGAGACCACTGATCTAGGTTAGTGTCAAAGTTAGTGTGTTACAGATCGGATTAAAATAATAATAATAATGAATATATTATATTATATTATATTATATACGCATACATACAGTATCTCATAAAAGTGAGTACACCCCTGACATTTTTGTAAATATTTTATTATATCTTTTCCTGTGACAACACTGAAGAAATGACACTTTGCTACAATGTAAAGTAGTGAGTGTACAGCTTGTATAACAGTGTAAATTTGCTGTCCCCTCAAAATAACTCAACACACAGCCATTAATGTCTAAACTGCTGGCAACAAAAGCGAGTACACCCCTAAGTGAAAATGACCAGATAGGGCTCGTTAGCCATTTCCCCTCCCCGGTGTCATGTGACTCGTTAGTGTTACAAGGTCTTAGGGGTGAATGGGGAGCAGGTGTATTAAATTTGGTGTTATCACTCTCACTCTCTCATACTGGTCACTGGAAGTTCAACATGGCACCTCATGGCATAAAACTCTCTAAGGATCTGAAGAAAAGAATTGTTGCTCTACATAAAGATGGCCTAGGCTATAAGAAGATTGCCAAGATCCTGCCAAGATCCTGAAACTGAACTGCAGCACGGTGGCCAAGACCATACAGCGGTTTAACAGGACAGGTTACACTGAGAACTGGCCTCGCCATGGTCGGCCAAAGAAGTTGAGTGCACGTGCTCAGCGTCATATCCAGAGGTTGTCTTTGGGAAATAGACGTATGAGTGCTACCAGCATTGCTGCAGAGGGTGAAGGGGTGGGGGGGGGGGTCAGCCTGTCAGTGCTCAGACCACACCCCGCACATCGCATTAAATTGGTCTGCATGGCTGTCATCCCAGAATGAAGCCTCTTCTGAAGTTGATGCACAAGAAAGCTCGCAAACAGTTTGCTGAAGACAAGCAGACTAAGGACATGGATTACCGGAACCATGTCCTGTGGTCTGATGAGGTCAAGATAAACTTATTTGGTTCATATGGTGTCAAGCGTGTGTGGCGGGAACCAGGTGAGGAGTACAAAGACAAGGGTGTCTTGCCTACAGTCAAGCATGGGGGTTAGGGTTGCCACCTGTCCGGGATTCACCCAGACAGTACGGGTCTTGAATCATGTGTCCGGGTTTTGTACAGCCTGAGACTCGGTCACATGATTCAGCCGAGATCAGGGGCAGACCATTCAGGCATGGGGGTGTCCTTTAGCATATTGGCCGCTATGGAGACAGAAGCAGTGTCACTGCTTCTAAATACACTGCCTTGACAGAATGTGTTGGAAATTTCAGAAGCTTCTTTCTGCCCCTCCTCCAGTCTCCTGCACTCCCTGTTATTTCTGACTCAATCACCCCCCCCCCCCCCCCCCA
>BLSH010108951.1:1590870-1602806 GCA_018402905.1 Glandirana rugosa
ACCCCCGTCATACATGTCCTCTCATACTGCCCCCATCATACCCTCCACACTCCTCTCCTGTACATACTGCCCCCATCATACCCTCCTCACTCCTCTCCTGCAGATACTGCCCCCATCATACCCTCCTCACTGCTTTCCTGTACATACTGCCGTCATCATACCCACCGCACTCCTCTCCTGTACATACTGCCCTCATCATACCCTCCGCATTTCTCTCCTGTACATACTGCCCCCATCATACCCTCCAAATGCCACCTCCACACTCCTCTCCTGCAGATTCAGATGTAAAGGGAAACTGCTGATTCAGATCTAAAGGGGAACTCAATTGACTCCGATGTAAAGGGGGACTCTTGTGATTAACTTCATATGATCAGGAATCCCCCATCTCTGACATCCTGGGAGGCACTGGTGACAGCAGCCTTACCTATGTATAGAATTACCTACAGGAATAGGGGCTGTGCGTGGAAATACGACAAGGTTTGGGGCCCTTGGTGCAACCTGGAGGGTGGAGTGGGGGGGCTGGGGTAGGATAGCCCCTCCGGGAAGATTATATCTGCACATGCATCGGATATACATGTTTAACTGCAGAAGTAAATGTGGTATAGTTATTGTTGCACGGATATAACCCATGTAACTGATGGCTCTACTGTACGTTTGTAATTGCTGATATGCTTTGTTTTATGGTTTTAATTGTTTCCACTAATAATCCTTTGGAATATCATGCAATGTGAATGACATATTTGGTATACTGTATATAATATATGTACAACCAATAAAGCACCTTTGTTTGTAAAAAAAAAAACTTCATATGATCAGACATGTTATTTAATCACAAAACTATATGCATAGTGTATAGTACATTAAAATTGCCATGCATTGCATTGTACTGTAATGAATTTGATATACGACAAAAAAAAAAAAATGCCATGTGCTGCTAAAGTGTTCGGGTTTGACTTTAAGAAAAGGTGGCAACCCTAATGGTGGTGGGAGTGTCATGGTCTGGGGCTGCATGAGTGCTGCCGGCACTGGGGAGCTACAGTTCATTGAGGGAACCATGAATGGCAACATGTACTGTGACTTACTGAAGCAGAGCATGATCCCCTCACTTCGGAGACTGGGCTGCAGAGCAGTATTCAAACATAACCCCAAACACACCTCCAAAACAACCACTGCCTTGCTAAAGAAGCTGAAGGTAAAGGTGATGGACTGGCCAAGCATGTCTCCAGATCTAAACCCTATTGAGCATCTGTGGGGCATCCTGAAACGAAAGGTGGAGGAGCACAAGGTCTCTAACATCCACCAGTTCTGTGATGTCATCATGGAGGAGTGGAAGAGGACTCCAGTGGCAACCTGTGAAGCTCTGGTGAACTCCATGCCCAAGAGGGTTAAGGCAGTGCTGGAAAATAATGGTGGCCACACAAAATATTAACACTTTGGGCCCAATTGTGTAATTTTCACTTAGGGGTGTACTCACTTTTGTTGCCAGCGGTTTAGACATTAATGGATGTGTGTTGAGTTATTTTGAGGGGACAGCAAATTTACACTGTTATACAAGCTGTACACTCACTACTTTACATTGTAGCAAAGTGTCATTTCTTCAGTGTTGTCACTTGAAAATATATAAAAAAAAAAAATATGATTACGCCAACAGTTTGCGCATTGCTTTACAATACAAAAGGGAGACAGTACAGTTAAATTGCAACACAATACAATAGGGTTAGGATGCCCCTGCTCATAAGAGCTTACAATCTAATAGGGTGGGGTAAGTGGTACAAAATGTTATAACTCTGGGGGATGAGCTGATGAAAGAATTAAAAGTTCAATTGTTAGATGGAGGTGGGATGGGCTTCTCTTAAGAGATGACTTTTCAGGGATCACCTAAAAAGATACCCAAAGTAGAAGATAACTGGACAGATTGAGGAAGAGGGTTCCAGAGGATGGGAGGGACTCTGGATAAGTCCTGGAGGCAAACATGGAAGGCGAAGACAAGAAAAAGGAAGAGCAGGAAGTCTTGGAAGGAGCACAGAGGACGGTTTGGTGATTTAGCTGGGAGAAGAGATGTGAATGGCATTGTAAATTGTTGTTAGTAGTTTGAATGTAATTTGCTGAGGAGGGATTGGCAGAGAGGGATGGCAGGCACTGAGCAGCTGGTAAGGTAGAGGAGTCTGGCAGCAGCATTCATGATAGCCTATGGAGAGGTAGGCCTATGAGAAGGAAGTTGCAATAGTCAAGGGGAGAGATAATGAGGGAGTGAATGAGTAGGCTCAAAGGACCAATCAGAGTCTAGGATTATACCTAGTGCCCTAGTATGAGTGGAGGGACTGATAGTTGTATCATTGAGCAGCGCGGTGATCGGTGGTGTGGAGTGTCAGTCTGACACACCGCATCACCGATCTAGGTAATGGGCTTCTGTCAAAAGCTCATTGCCAGGTGATCAGCCGTGACGAATCACGGCTGATTACAGTGTAAACAGGAAAAGCCGTTTATTGGCTTTTCCTTTAGTCGCGTCTGTGGACGCGAGAGGAGGAGAGCCGGCCGGATCGTCACACTGGACCACCAGGGAGCCGACCAGGACCACCAGGGAGCCCACACAGTGATGCCATCGAGGAACACCAGGGTTGCCACCCAGGGACCACCAAGAGGCACACAATGCCCAATAAGGATGGCACTGTGCCCATCTGTGATGCTTGCCAGTGCCATCCCTATACCAGTACCGCCTATGAGTGCCCATCAGTGCCCACCAGTACTCATAAGTGCCACATATCAGTGTCTATCGGTGCCATCCATCAGTGCCCCCCATTAGTGCACATCAATGCCGTCTATGAGTGCTCATCAGTGCCGCTTATCTGTGCCCCCTATCAGTGCCCGTCAGTGCTGCATATAAGTGCCGCCTCACCAGTGCCAAACAGTACTGCCTCATCAGTGCAGCCTCATCAGTGCCCATCAGTGAAGGAGAAAATTTACTTATTTACAAAGTTTTGTGACGGAAAAAAAGAATACATTTTATGTCTTTTTTTATTTGTAGCGCAAAAAATAAAAACCCCAGAGGTGATCAAATACCACCAAAAGAAAGCCATTTGTGTGAAAAAAATTTATAAAAATGTAGTTTTGGTACAGCGTCGCACGACAGCGCAATTGTCATTCAAAATGTAACAGCGCTGAAAGCTGAAAATTGGTCTGGTATTGAAGTGGTTAAAGGTGTTTTTTTTGGTGGTGGGTCATTTGTAACTAGTTTGGGCCAGTTTTTCACTGTAAACAAAAAAAGGCTGACAAATTAAAAAAAAAAAAAAAACAACAAAAAAAACTAAATATTTTTTACATACATATCCAATAAAAAAAAATAAAAATATCTTCATAAATTCAGGCCAATATGTATTTGGCCACATATTTTCAGTAAAAAAAAAAAACCCAATAAGTATATATATATACACACACACACAGTACAGACCAAAAGTTTGGAGACACCTTCTCATTCAAAGAGTTTTCTTTATTTTCATGACTATGAAAATTGTAGATTCACACTGAAGGCATCAATACTATGAATTGACACATGTGGAATTATATACATAACAAAAAAGTGTGAAACAACTGAAAATATGTCATATTCTAGATTCTTCAAAGTAGCCACCTTTTGCTTTGATTACTGCTTTGCACACTCTTGGCATTCTCTTGATGAGCTTCAAGAGGCGGTCACCTGAAATGGTTTTCACTTCACAGGTGTGCCCTGTCAGGTTTAATAAGTGTGATTTCTTGCCTTATAAATGTTGGGGATTTATTCAAAATTGAAGGTATGCTGAACCAGCATGGCTACCACAGCATCTTGCAGCGGCATGCTATTCCATCCGGTTTGCGTTTAGTTGGACCATCATTTATTTTCAACAGGACAATGACCCCAAACACACCTCCAGGCTGTGTAAGGGGGGCTATTTGACCAAGAAGGAGAGTGATGGGGTGCTGCGTCAGATGACCTGGCCTCCACAGTCACCGGACCTGAACCCAATCGAGATGGTTTGGGGTGAGCTGGACCGCAGAGTGAAGGAAAAGGGCCAACAAGTGCTAAGCATCTCTGGGAACTCCTTCAAGACTGTTGGAAGACCATTTCAGATGACTGCCTCTTGAAGCTCATCAAGAGAATGCCAAGAGTGTGCAAAGCAGTAATCAAAGCAAAAGGTGGTTACTTTGAAGAACCTAGAATATGACATTTTCAGTTGTTTCACATTTTTTGTTATGTATATAATTCCACATGTGTTAATTCATAGTTTTGATGCCTTCAGTGTCAATCTACAATTTTCATAGTCATGAAAATAAAGAAAACTCTTTGAATGAGAAGGTGTGTCCAAACTTTTGGTCTGTACTGTATATAGACTGGTTCACGCAAACGTTTTACAAATAGTCTAAAAACTATGGTATATGTTTACAGAATTTTTTTTTTCATACTAGTAATGGCGGCGATCAGCGACTTATAGCGGGACTGCGATATCTCGGTGGATATTTTGACACTTTGTGGGAACCAGTGACACAAATACAGTGATCAGATTTTTTAACTTACCGTAAAATCCTTTTCTCTGAGTTCATTGACAGACGCAGCCTCTAAACTTGACATTTGGGGTATGCATCTTTTACCAGGAGAAGACGAGGCAGAACACAGTTCAGACAAAAAACCAAGCTAGCCCCTCCCAGGGGGCAGTCCTCACTCTGCATAACCCCCTCCGCTCTGCTAGCACACCAGTTCGTAACAAGCAGTACAAATTCGGAACACAGAGGGGTGGGTGCTGCGTCTGTCAATGAACTCAGAGAAAAGGATTTTACGGTAAGTCAAAAAATCCTACACCTCTGCCTGCAAAACTTTGCGGCCAAAAGCAGCATCCGCAGATGCTGACACATCAACTTTGTAAAACTTAGCAAAGGTGTGCACAGAGGTCCAAGTGGCAGCCTTGCACACCTGAGACACCGACGCTTGGTGTCCCCAGGAAGTACCAATCGCCCTGGTGGAATGAGCCGTGACCAGAAAGGGGGGTTTTTGACCCCGAACCTCATACGCACGGGTCACGGTCTGTCTAATCCAACACGAGATAGTGGCCGACAAGGCCGCCAGTCCTTTGCGTGGGCCATCCGGCACCACGAACAACGCATCCGACTTCCGAAAGGAGGCCGTGACTGACAAATACACCCGCAGAGCCCTCATCCAGGGAGTGCAACGCAACCTCCTTAGGATGAGACGGGCCCGGACACATTAATGTGAAAAGAGGAAATCACCTTCGGAAGGAACGAAGGAGAAACGCGAAGCACCGCCTTGTCCTTGTGCAGGACCAAGTAAGGAGACCTACAGGACAAAGCCGCCAACTCAGACAACCGCCTTGGCGGATGTGATGGCCACCAAGAAGGTCACCTTTTGCGAGAGCAACAGCAAAGAGATGTCTCTGATCTTTTCATATGGCGGCTTCTGCAGTACGGAAAGTACCAGGTTCAGATCCCACGGCGCCAGGGGCGACCGCACCTGAGGCGCCACATGACGTTCCCCCTGTACAAAAGTACGAATCAAAGAGTGCGCTGCTAACGGACGCTGGAAAAGAATCGCTAGGGCAGAAATCTGCCCCTTGAGGGTACTCAAAGCCAGCTTTTGATCCAGGCCTTGCTGAAGAAAGGCCAGTACACGAGTCACTGAAAAGGAACAGGGGTTCCACCCCCCAGCCTCGCACCAAGCAATACAATCCTTCCAGGTGCGGTGATAGATCTTGCGTGACGTGGACTTACGTGCCTTAAGCATGGTGGGGGATCACTGACTCAGAGACCCCCCTATCCCTCAATACCTGGGATTCAATGGCCAGGCCATCAAAACCAGTGAGTGTAAAGCAGGGTGCAAGATGGGCCCCTGCAACAGCAGATCTTCGCATAGCGGAAGCCGCCAGGGAACATCCGTTACCATCCGTACTACGTCGGCGTACCAAGGACGCTGAGGCCAATCCGGAGCCACCAGGATAGCCGGAATCCCCTCCACTTCTATCCTGCACAACAGGCGCGGAAGAAGCTTGAGAGGAGGGAAGGCGTAAAGGAGCCGGTACCGAGACCACAGAGCCACAAGGGCTTCCGCCAACGGATCCCTTGCTCTGCACAAAAAGGTTTGCACCTTGCGATTGAACCGGGACACCAGCAGGTCCACGTCTGGCGTGCCCCACCTCTGGCAGATCTGACGGAACACTTCCGGATGCAGGGACCACTCTCCCTGATCCAGTCTGGCGCCTGAGAAAGTCCGCCTGTCAATTCTCTACGCCCGGAATGTAAACGGCGGAGATGGCCAGGACATGAAGCTCTGCCCACCTCAAGATGCTTCCGCAGCAGCTACCATGCTCTTTGTGCCGCCGCCACTGCCATGGCGTTGTCCGACTGCACCCGAACCGGTCGACCATGTAACCTCTCTGACCAATGGGAGAGGCAGAGCCTGATCGCCTGCAGTTCCAGCACATTGATCGGAAGGCGGGACTCCTCCAAGGACCATCGGCCCTGGGCAGACAACCGCCCCAGGACTCCTTCCCAGCCAGCTAGGCTGGCATCGGTCGTGACAATCAACCATTCCAGGGGAGGGAACGACTTTCCCAGACTCAACGCCGGGGCCCGCAGCCACCAGGCAAGAGCCCCCCTGGTCTGGTGATCCAACCTGATCACCCGATCCAGAGACAACGGAGACTTGTCCCACTGCAGCAGAATCGACCGCTGCAGGAGCCGGGTGTGACTCTGGGCATACGGCACCGCCTCGAAGGCCGACACCATGAGCCCCAACACCCGCATGCAGAAACGTAAGGAAGACCACCGTCGTGACAGCAGAGCCCATACTGCAGTTTGCAGCGTCAGCAACTTGGCCGGAGGCAAGAACACCCTCGCCTGATCTGTGTTCAGTATCAGGCCCAAATAGTCTAGGCGGCGCGACGGGACCAGCGTCGACTTCTGAAAGTTGATCAACCAGATGATATCCCGCAGGGAGGCCAGGGTGATCGAGACGTTGTCCTCCTCTGCCTCAGCAGAGCCAGCACTGGAGCCAACAGCTTGGTGAAGACTCGCGGAGCGGAGGCTAGGCCGAAGGGGAGAGCCACAAACTGGTAGTGGATGTCCCCCACCGCAAACGCAGAAAACGCTGATGCCGAATACAAATGGGAACGTGGAGATACGCGTCCCTGATGTCCAGAAAAGCCAGGAAATCCCCCTGGCGCAGCGCGCCCCCGACAGAACGGACTGACTCCATCCTGAATTTGCGCGCCTTCACAAAGTGATTAAGCGCCTTCAGGTCCAGAACCGGCCTGACCCCATCCTTCTTTGGTACCACAAAGAGGTTGGAATAAAACCCGTGGAACCGTTCCGCTGGAGGGACTGGGACAATCACCCCCTGCCCTAACAGAGCCTGGACTGCCCCCAACAGAGCTTGCCAACGTCTCAGATTTGAGGGGGAAGAACCTGTCCGGGGGCCGGGTACAAAACTCTATCTTGTACCCGGACGTCACCTGCCGCAGCCAAACTTCCGAGCGGTCCACTGGTCCGCGAACCCCTTTCCGGACTTGCGCTGCCAGGAACACTTCTGGTTCCCTGCGGCAGCTTTGCCAGGCTGATTGCCAGCGCCCGCTGCGCCGGGCGAACGAAAAAAGGAGGGACCCTGTTTACGGCATTTCTCCCGCCGCTCGGGTTCCGGAAGAAAAGGTACTCTTCCCCCCAGTGAAATCCCAAACAGCAGACCGCCCTGAAACGGCAGGTCCGTGAGGCCTTTTTTTGACGCATGGTCGCCTGACCAGCCCGTCTAATAATGATAGCAAAACTGCCAGTTTTGACAGCATGGGAGCTACATCCAATGCCGCGTCGCAGATGTACCTGAGACCCTGCACCAGCTGTCAGCCAGCTGCACCGACTCCGAAGGGCCCCCGAGGTCCCCCAAATCCTTGTGCAGCCCCGTTGCCCACTCCGTGAGTGTCTACGCCAGCACCGGCCACATGGCCGCCCCCAGGAACATAGCCTTGGACACCGCCTCCGTCCGCTTGTCAGGATTCTTAAAAGACGGAGAGCCCTCCATCGGAATCGTGGTAGCCTTGTTCAGGCGGGCCACTGGAGGGTCAACCACGGGGGGACACCCACTTCTGCACCAAGCTATCCTCAAAAGGATAGCGCACAGAAAAGCGTTTAGGCAGTGTGAATGAATTATGAGGACGCTGCCATTCCTTCTAGACAAACTGGTCAAAGTATAGCACATAAGGGAAAACCCTAGGAGTCCGAGCCGGCCTATGGGACCCAAAGGCGTAAGCCCCCTCCTGCGACGTCCCGGCCTAGCCCAAATGCAGCGACTCGCGGACGGCAGCCACCATGGAGCCCACCGGCGCCTTTTCCCGTGCTACGGTGGCCCCCTGCTCCTCCTCACCGTCAGAAGGGTCCAATTCCCCATCTGACAGGTCCATGGGGGTCCCTGAGATCACATAACCCCCTTCCGGCTCCGAATCCTCCTCAGAGGATGGGGGAGGGGTGGACGCTTCTTCGCCACCCCCCTACCATGGACCGGTTCCACCCGGGCGAAAAACTCTGCTAAAATTGAAGTACGTTTGTCCAGTGGGACTACAGGTCGCAGCGCCGCCGGAGCCTCCGCGGAGACTTCTGGAACCGACATACCCGGTTCAGCCGCCATGTGCCAACCCCCAGACTCTAGTGAGGCCTACAGGCTGCACCCCCACCACAGGCCACCCCTCAGTCACACCCGCACAGCGGACCGGAAATGCACCGGAGGACCCGCACTGTGCCGCTACCAGCACCCCAGGGAGAAGCCAGCTATACTTGCTGAAAGTGAGTGAGCCTGCCTCCACTGCCGCTGCTACTGCGCTGCCGCTGCTGAGCTCCCCCACACGTGTCGAGCGCGCCGTCCAGAATGAGGAAAACTGCGCCAAAGCCCATGCTATAAGCCCTTCAGGAGACCAACCAAATATGGCCACCGTAGCAAAAACTAGATCGCCGCATGGTCGTGGGGCCCAAAAACAGCAGCACTGAGGCGGAAGTGGCGGGATGCGGTGCAGAGGGGGGGGGGGGGGGGAGAACGACCGGAACCACTCTCGCCCAAATGGAGGGGGGGGGGGGGGGAGATAGGGCACCCACCAGCCCCCCTCCGCACCCCCAAGGGGAAGCGTACTCACCCTTCCAGACGGGCGCAGCGGGTAACCACCCGAGACAGGCCTGCGGCCCCAACAGGTGGGGAGGGAGCTGTCGGCCAAGAGAACGCCTCGACACAAGCCGCAGCCCGGTCACTCAGCGCGCTGGCGGGACGTTTAACCCACCGGCCGCCCCGCACGGAATGGGGCCCAATGCGGCCGACCCCGCAGACAGCTAAGGGACGGCTCGCATCCATCGGCCGCGCTGGGGAGACTACCTGGACCTAAAGATCTCCAGCATGTCACCCAGCCGGCTACTTGATTGTTTTTTCTCAAGATATGATGAAGAATGCAAAGAAATTGGGGAACCGCAGGTCCCAGCAGGGAGCCTAGGTGCTTCTCCTTGCACTAGGCAGAAAAAACTGGTGTGCTAGCAGGGCGGAGGGGGTTATGCAGAGTGAGGACTGCCCCCTGGGAGGGGTTAGCTTGCTTTGTGTCTGAACTGTGTTCTGTCTAGTCTACTCCTGGTAAAAGGTGCATACCCCACATGTCAAGATTAGAGGCTGCGTCTGTCAATGAACGAAAGAGAAATATGCATTGCACTGTACTAATGACACTTGCTGGGAAGGGGAAATCAAAGGGTTGAATATGTGCCTAGCCAGTGTTTGCCTTTACCATGTGTGCTGCTAGGGGAAGAGATAAATTTTATGCCCTGCTTTGCAACACAAAATCCATATCTTCCCCCCTGTCGGAACGGAGATCTGCTTGCTTACACAGGCTCTGTTCTGAGTCTCTTCCTGGCGATTGGTGAGTGCTGGCTGACATTCAGTGCCGGGCACCACAGATCGGCAGGATCACACACACACACACGTGGTCCAACGCACAGCTCCCGCCTTGTTGCAGTAAAATTGCTATAGGGCGGTCAACAAGTAATTAAAAAAAAAAAAAAATAGGAGATTTTGATTAACAGCTATCATTAGGCTGGGTTCACACCGCAGCATGGTCCGGCGCGCCCCCATTCACCGTTTCAGGTCCAATTTCAGCCACAATTTTGGGCGGAATTCGGACCTGAAAAACGGACCAAAAGACGCACAGGACTCCTGTGCAAATTCACACCGGAGCCCCTGCAGAGATGTGTGAACCGCCTCCCTAAAGAGCCAGTCAGAATCTTCTACTATTGCAAATTGGATGCAAGGAAAATCCAATTCGCAATAGTGTGAACCTAACCTAAATGAAGGCCGAATTTATCTTGAAATGAATGCGGTATAATTCACCCAGATACACTATATAGCTGCGATGATATGTTCAGTTTAACAAACACAGGTCAAAGTTGCAAATCCGGGTGCAGATGATAGGGTTTGTTCTACCTTTGGATATTAAAGGGTTAACCTGAAGCTTGATCATTTTGGAAATAAAAAAGACGTACTTGCATGAAGGTCCTATATTCAGCACTTTGTAGCCCTCCTTCCGCCATTCTCATCCGCTCCTGCTCATCCAGCTGCATGGCGATAGAAGACAATTCTACGGGGCTGAAGTATTCTCCTTGGAGCAGGTTGTTCAGGCAGTGCTGGGCACACAGAGAGCCCTCTTGCTGGAACACAGGAAGGGAAGTCACACAATTAAAGGGTCAGTCCACCCAGAAGTGTTGATGAGGTTTATAGGTAGCAGGGGGGTCTGTCACCTGCTGGAGTCCTATATTTAGTGGAGTCTGCAGAGAGAAGATTGCCCACCTACCTCTTCTGCTCAGCCAGGGTGGTTCTCACTCCGAATGCTGAACTCACCAAACTGTAATATTGAAAATCCAATGAGGAGAGGCGCCATGACGGATCAAATTGTCAGGCATTCCCAGAAACTGACATTTAACAAATTTTTAGCCATTTTAGGTGATATGACCGTGTGACTAACAATTACTCTGTCACACACCTTTGTAACCAAATTAATTTTATATCTTTTTTTTTTTTTTAGACAGACAGAGCTTTCTATTGGTGATGTGTGACAACCACTATGAATGTTTTATTATTTAAACTAAAAAAAGGGGAAACAATAAAAATTTGGGATTGCTTACAATGGAGGTCAGCGGCACTGAGCTCGCTCGCTCTCTCTCTCTCTCTCTCTCTCTCTCTCTCTCAGATGAGGTCAGAGATCGATATCTATCTCTGGTGAGGTCAGAGATGCATATCTATCTCTGGTGAGGTCAGGGATCTCTCTCTCTCTCTCTCAGGTGAGGTCAGGGATCTCTCTCTCTCTCTCAGGTGAGCTCAGGGATCTCTCTCTCTCTCAGGTGAGCTCAGGGATCTCTCTCTCTCTCAGATGAGGTCAGAGATCGATATCTATCTCTGGTGAGGTCAGGGATCGATCTCTCTCTCTGGTGAGGTCAGGGATCGATCTCTCTCTCTGGTGAGGTCAGGGATCGATCTCTCTCTCTGGTGAGGTCAGGGATCGATCTCTATCTCTGGTGAGGTAAGGGATCGATCTCTATCTCTGGTGAGGTAAGGGATCGATCTCTCTCTCTGGTGAGGTCAGGGATCGATCTCTCTCTATGGTGAGGTCAGGGATCGATCTTGTGCGCTCTCTCTCTCTCTCTCTCTCAGGTGAGGTCAGGGATCTCTCTCTCTCTCTCAGGTGAGGTCAGGGATCTCTCTCTCTCTCTCATGTGAGGTCAGGGATCTCTCTCTCTCTCTCAGGTGAGGTCAGGGATCTCTTTCTCTCTCTCTCTCTGGTGAGGTCAGGGATCTCTTTCTCTCTCTCTCTCTCTGGTGAGGTCAGGGATCTCTCTCTCTCTCTCTCTCTCTCTCTGGTGAGGTCAAGGATCTCTCTCTCTCTCTC
>BLSH010108976.1:42464-61590 GCA_018402905.1 Glandirana rugosa
TCAAACCACTTACTTTCATTTAAAAGGGGTGGTAATGAATCGATTCCCTTTTACAGGAACGTTTCACTTGTAGGATAAACTGAAATCATTTAGTTGGGGAGACCTAAGCACGTCCAATAACCGTCCTGAAAAAAAATGTTTCTGTCATGTTTCTTGTAAGTAACCCATAGCAACTTATCCGAACCCATCTTTTACTGATCTAGAATTCAGTAATTCTTACCACACTTTGAATATTATCATTGTTCTTTGTACTGTCTTTGTAAAAAAAAAGTCCTGCCAATAACCTGCACGAATCCAGAGGGGTTGATTTACTAAAGTCAAATAGGATGTTCACTTTGCAAGGACATTTTCCCTTAGCTAAGTAATGGTGGGGAAAATTTACTTTCATTCACCAAACTAAGAGAAAATTCCCTTTCAAAGTGAACAGCTTATTTTATTTTAGTAAATGAATCCCACAGTATCTGTTAAAGTAATATTGTGTATTTAACCTTTGTTTGTTCCTTCAAATCCAATATTTCTTACCTGGAAATGTTTATTTATTTTAATTAACCAGGATGATACAGTGGTTACACAATGTACAATAAGAAAAGAGTCATTATTCTCATAACAACTTTACACATGCATTAATAGCAAAAGAGAGAGGTCATCCATAGTTTAATTCCCTGCTTACAGTTCATACTTAATTATCAATCATGTTCTCCTCCACAAACATTGTTTGTATCCATCCTGTAGCTTCTAATACTTGACAGGTTCTTGGCAAAGAAATTTCTATTGTATCTTCATTGATTTAAATTCATAAGGAAACCGTGTTAATTACTTAAATTCCAACTCCATATTGAAATGCTGGTTTAGTAACTCTCCGCAAGCAAAGGCTTTGGTGGTGCAGCTAGGCATGGCAGTTTGGTGCTCAGGATTGTATGCTGTGTAGTGTGAATGGGTGTTTGAGGTATCCAAGATTACACATAGAGTAAAGTTTATTTTTGAAAAATATCCCATAAAGACAACATGGAAACTGTTATGGGGATTCAATTTTTCACATAATCACATAAAAATTTATAATAATGCTTTTTCTTATACTCATTCAAAGGTTGACAAGTATTACTCACTAAAAACAAGGCTAAAATCACGCAAATGGACTAGGTCTGCAGTGTGGGCCTCGCTGGGAGTTAGTATGGGAACACCTTAAAGGGACACTAGAGGGGAAATAAATCAAATAAATGATAAACTGTTTTCATCTATATGATAAATGAATCTCCTTTAAGGAATCAATACATCACTGCCTGATAGTATCTATCCTTACCCGCCTAGGTGTGGATGAGGGTGTGTGAGGCTCACAGAGCGTGGAATTTAGCAAATATCAATCATTGCGCCTCCAGTTTACCAGTACAATAGTTCTGTGGCTATCAAAATGACATTTCAATAGTAACATCTAAATGAAAAAGAAAAGAAAACTAGCAGCGTATAATTGTAATTAGGGCCACTGAATATAATGTACTGCCTACCCGGGTTTGCTGAATCTGATCCATCTAAGGTCCGTACATATTTCCAAGTGTCCTTGCACCAAATATCAAGGATGTATAATGACATTATATATACATTCTCCCACCAAGTAGTCTGGGTCATCAAAAATCATGACAGTGGTTCCAGCAATTAACCCAAGGCAATCCCTCATCCAGGTGCCCTCCTGTTAATACATATTTAGTGTGATGCTAGCTTAGTTTGCATTTCAATTAAAAACTATAAGTTAATAAACCTGCATATACAGGAGTACGAATACCCTTTCAGTATACTGAGCAATAAGCTTTTATAATCCATAGAAAAGGATACATACATATATAAAGGTAGACACTATCCACTGCCCTCACTCTCCCCCATGCAAGGTTAGCCAAAGCATCTGAGTAATGATCAGCTAGTATTTGTAGCAAATCCACGTTGAATCAAGATTGCTTCCCCTGGCAGACACCAGCGTTGTGTGTACTCCCCAAGTCAGTGTTCGCCTTTAATGGCCATGGCCAATGGCAAAAGTATAGTTCTCCCATTGACTGCACATGACATCACTTGGACCCTATCCTCCTATACTGCACACGTTCCCTGTGAGAAGGGCATACGTGCACAGTGTCCACCGATAACCCAGTCACTTGTAAGGATGGAAACACAGTCCTAGCCCGGCACCCCTACATCACACACATGCCTTAATAAAAGGGCATGCATGTGCAGTGTCGGCCAGCAGTCCCAAGGGCAGAAATACAGCCCTGCTAATAGGTGGAATCATCACCTAGTTTAGAACGGAGGGAGAGGGGAAGCAGAAACCAATTTGTCACCTCTATCCCGCAGGGCCGCATTCTCACCAAAAGAAAAAAAAGGGAAGTGTCCACAACGTAAACCCTGTAAGAAAATATCAAAAAGTAGATCCCAGCTACTTTGTTACAATACAGCAACGCCTGTAAACAAACTCATACTTAAATTATTGACAATGGGATAACATAATATCCTTATAAATAGCTCACGTACATTTAGCATAAGCATCTTCAACTAAGCATAATTTCTAGTTCAATAATTGACTATAACATATATTATCCTCAATGCATGAATGCTTTACAACAAATTCTTAATGGTAATTCATCCCCTTGTTTATAAACATTTCTACATAGGTTATGATGGGTATCTATATAATATATAAATGGAGTATCAGAACTGTGCATGTTTATTTCCCACCCAGGTACATATTGGCCTTTGAACGTGCATAACAGGTGCCCATGGTGATGCCTTGTACCTGGAGGTATTGAGAGTCCAAGAATGTAAAATGATTACGAGTGAGAATAATTGTTAGCAGCTGTATAATAAACATTGAAGAGCCATTTTGTCTGATCTTGTTCTTTTATAAAGGATTCAACCACCCTGAAGCCCTTAAAACACAATGGGGTTAATTTACTAAAGCTAGAGAGTGCAAAATTAGTCACAATTCTGCAGAGAAACCAATCAGCTTCTAACCTCAGCTTGTTTAATTAAGCTTTAGCAATAAAACCTGGAAGCTGATTGGTTTCTATGCAGAATTGTGACTAATTTTGCACTCTCTAGCTTTAGTAAATAAACCCCAATGCCTCTATATCAACAGCCACTAGCAGGGCACCAGGAGGCATGTAAAACCCTTCTATTGTCTTGAGTAGTTTGATAGTATGATATATGAAGATAAGCAAAAACATAGGGCAAAGGATAAACGTTCACCTACTTACTGATCTTTTCAGTAAGGGAATCAATGCTAGATACAATTGGGAGGCCCTTTGGATGTCTTATATTTTTTGTGTGTCTTAGGTAAGGTAAAGAATGTCATGGTTTCAAGAAATCAAGTATTTAAGTAATTCAACGTTTCTTTATCAATAAGGACATCTGTGCAGGCCTCTCTGAATAAGTTCCTATATTCTTCAATAAAGTCCTGTACCTGTGTAATAGAAATGGGTCTGTACCATTTCAAATTGTTCAGAATAGCCATGCACAAGCTTTCATATTGTTTCTTTGTCATTAAGACAATGTTGCCTCTTTATCGGCAGACTTAATTATCAGGTCTTTTTTCCTCTGTCAATCTGTAAGGCTGCATTCACACCTGAGCGTGCCATTTTCAGGCAGAAAGTCGAGTAGTTTTACATCGATTTTGCAGCGATTTTAAACTGAAATTTTGCCATGTTTTTGCCACGATTTTGTACAGGTCAAAAGGTCACATAAGGGAAAAGCAGAAAAATGCCCAAATCTGCCTGAAAAAATACCTCCAGAACTTGTTTGAGCTTCAGGCATTTTCAGGCTTCAAGCTACAATGAGGCCTAAGAGCTTTCCTTTGTTTGGTCATTGGATTATCCAGATCATTTTCTCTATTAATAATTAAATCTCAAATCTCCTTGATTGCTTGTGTCAAGAAGGTCCACATATAAGGGTTAGTAAGAAGATCTGGAAAATTTCTAGATCTTGGTTTAAATCGATGACTTACGTGTGCTATAGGTTGTGTTATCGACAGTTGGGTGGTACGTGATCCAAGCTCAATCTATTTTGTTGAGTTTTTTTCTAACAATTGCATTAGGTCTATAGGGCACATAAATCCGCCATGGAGAAATGTCTCCATTCGTAAACCATCTCTCTCTCTGCTTTAGACGTTCCTTATTGTACATGTATTTAAATTTAAGATTCCTTGCATAAAAGGTATACATTTTTTAATTGAATTTTCTTCTTGATGTCCCCCATTTTACTCAGTCCTAAAAAAAACTTTTTGAGTCATCTGTAGAAATACCTCTAAAAGTTGCTCCCAAATTCAGGCCTGTTTTAATGCCTTGACCAGATGAGTGCTCTTGCATTTGACGTGTCATGAAATGTGTCTGCTCCTACTTTAGTGAGTAGTTCAGTTATATTACCTCTTTGTGTAGTATATGCAAAGTCCAATTGTGTTTGTGCATACCCACCACCTTGTTTGGTGTTTGGTGTGTTCTCAATTTTACCATGTGCTTGTGTAATATTTAGATATTTAGGTGATTCTGTCCAACGCTTAGTGACACGATGAATAACATTCTACCCAACACAATTACTGTATATTCCTGCTTACATTACAAATGTCATTTGTCTCCTTCAAGTTGCACCCTTCTCAAATCATTCTGTGAAAATATAGATAAAACATAGATAAAACAGATGGATCTGACTCTGTGCTCTCATCTCTTCTCATATAATATGTATTACCCTCCTATGCTTTAAAATTGGCGTCTCTCTCATAGTAACCACTCTGTAAGCATAGTCTTCCAAGAAGGCCAGTTTATCATTTATTTGTTTTTTTAAAAACAATTATGTCTCTGTTTATTCTCTTTAGGAACTTTTTCAACTCCTCAACAGAGAATGTGTAATTATTCATATTGTGTATTTGCTTGCGTTATCTCCAAATTACATGGTTCTACATCTTTTCTGTGTTGTTGTATGAGAAGGTCCAAGAGAGCCTCGCTACATTTCGTAAGGATGTTTTCCTATGATATTTTTTTTTTAAATCTCCCAATCAATTGATTATTTTTAATCCTCATACTGCTAGCATTAGTAAATACAATATCTCACAAAAGTAAATACACCCCTCACATTTTTGTAATTCTTTTATTATATCTTTACATGTGACAACATTGATGAAATGACACTTTGCTACAATGTAAAGTAGTGAGTGTATAGCTTGTATAACAGTGTAAATTTGCTGTCCCCTCAAAACAACTCAACACACAACCGTTAATGTCTAAACCGCTGGCAACAAAAGTGAGTACACCCCTAAGGGTAAATGTCCAATATGGGCCCATTTAGCCATTTTTCCTCCCCGGTGTCATGTGACTTGTTAGTGTTACAAGGTCTCAGATGTGAATGAGGAGCAGGTGTGTTACATTTGGGTGATATCGCTCTCACTCTCTCATATTAGTCACTGGAAGTTCAACATGGCACCTCATGGCAAAGAACTCTCCGAGGATGTGAAAGCTCTGGTGAAGGCAGTGCTGGAAAAGAATGATGGCCACACAAAATATTGACACTTTGGGCCCAATTTGGACATTTTCACTTAGGGGTGTACTCACTTTTGTTGCCAGTGGTTTAGACATTAATGGCTGTGTGTTGAGTTATTTTGAGGGGACAGCAAATTTACACTGTTATACAAGCTGTACACTCACTACTTTACATTGTAGCAAAGGGTCATTTCTTCAGTGTTGTCACATGAAAAGGTATAATAACATTTTTACTAAAATGTGAGGGGTGTACTCACTTTTGTGAGATACTGTAGATAGGAAAGTATATTATATTTACTTGTTTAAAACTTTTTTTTTCTTCAGTTACAGCCTGGTTTCTTGACTAGGCAAATGATGTCATACATCCCAGGAGTCTTCATGAGTGGAGGAGAGGAGGAGGGGCTTTTTCAGCTAAGCATACTCTCCTGCATGCATGCCTGAACTAAGGGCAAATGGTTTCTAGGAAGTAAATGCTACACGAATCATTTGCCCTTACTCAAGATGGCCATGGCCAGAAATGCTAGGGGGTTGTTTTTCAAGTGATTTCCCAACAAAATAAAGCATGGAGACGTGGATGGATAATTAATTAAATAATGTTTTTGGTTTGTGGTGCTCAGATGCAGTGAAGACCCGCTTTAAGATTAGCCACATAGACATTTGATTCATCTCCATTTTTTGATTGGGGGCAAATAGACTGAAATAGACCTGTCCAAGACACTCCGCAAATGTCCATTGTCACAAACTAGCTATTAACATTGCTATTATTGTTCGTTTTTTTGTACTCCACCAAAGGTTAGACAGCAAGGTGTTTTCCCCCTATATAACTACAGCCTGCCTGTACATAGCCTGTATGTATTACACGTTAGTGAATAAATAAAGTAACAAGGTACCATATCCTAGCATATACCAAGAATACTAGAAGTAAAGCGGTAATGGACTTTTGAGGTAGCCAAGGATTACGCATACTTTTTCTGTTTTAAACATCAATTTCTTTATTGAAAAATAACCCATAAAGACAGCATAAATACTATTAAAGATGATAAAAGAATCATGAAATCCTCCTCATAAGTGGATCTCCTTAATCAGTATTTGGTATCATCCTATACCAATGAGGCCGTGAGGCCTCCATATGTGTCAGTCCTTGTGCCAAGAAGGAAACTGTTATGGGGATTCAATTTTCCCCAAATGCTTCGTGAGTGAACCTGCTTCTTCAGGAGGGTTGGAGAACAGTAATCCCTGCAAACATAATGTATAATAAGGCATAATAATCAGAAATGCCAGAATATCAAATAACCATTTATAATAATGCTTTTTCTTATACTTATTCAAAGGTTAACAAGTGTTACTCACAAAAACAAGGCTAAAATCACCCAAATGGACTAGGTCTGCAGTGTGGGCCTCCCAGGTAGCTAGTATGGGAGCACCTTAATGGCACACTGGAGTGGATCTAAATCAAATGAATGATAAACTGTTTTTGTCCGCATGGTAAAATTATTTCCTTTAAGGAATCAATACATCTCCTTCTAATAGTGTCTTATTTATTCGTAACCGCCTAGGTGGGGTTGAGGGTGTGTAAGGCTAACAGACCGTGGAATTTAGCAAATATCAATCATTGCCCTTCCAGATAACTAGTGCACTGGTTCTGGTGATATGAAAATTACATTTAAAAGAAAAAGGAAAATTAGCAATGTATAAATGCAATAAGGACGTGTGCACATCGGCCACTAAATGGAGATCATTATCAGTACTATACAGTAATATGAACCTGATGTGTTTCATTTATGTACTTTAAATTGTTATTGGGTACATTACATTAATATGGTATTATGGACTCAATAGAGTATCTAATTTAAAGCTTTACTTTCTTTTAATTGATTAATTTTTCTATCTTTTGTAAGCAATTTAAGAATGCTTCATTGTAATTGTCTTCCAAGATCAAATCAATTTTGATCTGCTGTTACAGGGCCCTTAAACAGCTCAGTTTTGAATGGCGTGGGGTCCATAGGCTGGTGCCTACTCTGCTTATTGGGAAATCCAGGACAGGGTCCATTGTACCTTTGTCTGTGGGTCCATTTTTTCCAAATATGGTTACTTAAGAAGCTATATGATAGATACTAGGTGGGTGCTGGTCTTTATTTTATTGACCAAGTGGTTAAATATGTGTTGAATATTTGGGCATTACCATCACCCCCAAGATCTACAATTTTGCCACATTAAACCCTCTATCCTTTACTCAGCCAGCTTAAACTGGAACTTCGAGCCTGGGACAATCTTCCACTGACCCTCATTGGTAAAATAAATGTGATCAAAATGAAAATTCTCCCGTTTTTCTTATATGTACTGAGACACCCCCCACTCTGGATCCCCAAGGCATTCTTCCAACAATTTGACTCTGCTGTTTCCTCTTTCCTGTGGAGGGCTAGTCCCCCCCCCCCCAGGCTGAGCAAATCTATCCTCAAGGGACCATTGTTGGAGGGAGGGCTGGCCTATCCTGACCTTCAAAAATATTTCTTTGCTGCCCTGCTAAACCATGCCCATAATTGGGTAACCTCAGATGACTCCAATGCTGCAGTGGTCCTAGAAGTGGCTTACCTTGGATCCTATGAGTCACTGAGAAAGGTCCTGTATAGAGGAATTAAAGCTCCATTTCCTTTCACCTCATCAATAAAAGCAGTTATAAAAGCCTGGCAAATGTTGGTCTGCAAGCGGATCCCCATACGTAGTCCCCTGATACCCCCTTGTGGCTTAACCCTCAACTCCCTGAATTCCTTACTGTTCCCAATCCAGGGTTTTGGGCAGTGCAGGGAATTAAGAAATTAGAACATATATAACTTAAGGATAACTTTCCACCCTTTAATTTTTTAAAGAGAAATTTGGGTTCACTAACCGCCAATTTTACAGATACCTCCAGATCCGTCATGCATTCACAGCCCAATTTGGATCTCACCCAGTGCTCCTCCTTCGGTCTACCATGGAATCCGAGCTAAGAGACGAATTGTTGACCAAACCTACATCCAGCATTTATTAGGCTCTTCTGCCCACGGTCCATTTTGGTCTGGAGGCTTTGTTCTCCAAATGGCAGAATGTGGCCTCAGACTTGGATGCAGAAGACTGGGACGAGGTCTGGGAATATCAGTTTCTGCAACTGGTCTCTGTCAGGGACCAGTTAATTCAATTCAAATTACTCCACCGGGTATACATAACACCAAGTATATTGTCTAGGATCTATTCAGATGTCTCCTCCCGCTGCTGTGGAGGCAGAGACGCTGACTTTCACCATATGATATAGCCCTGCTCCAAAGTTCAGTCTTTCTGGGAGGGAGTAACTAATTTCATTACCACTCTCACTATGATCCCTGTCCCCCTAACTGTACAGGTTTACTTGCTGGGTTTAGTCGGCTCCTTGGTTCACCATTGAGCAACTAGGACCCTCATAGGTCTGCTATTATTCTACGCCAGTAAAGCACTACTTCTAAAATGGGAACAGTATGCAGTGCCTTCCCTAAACGCCTGGAAGCATTGATTAACTCTGCAATACCAATGTATAAATCCACCTTGATAGCCAGGGGTTGCTCAGCGACAAAATTTGGCACATATGGTTGGAGTCTGACACGATCAATACCACGCAATAATCTCTTCCTAATAGTCTTCCTACATAGTTGACGATCCCAACTCTGAAAATTACTAACCTATTGTATGGTTGTTTTTCTTAATCCTCACCTATGGAAATCCTGCCACTACACGGCAGGGAGGGTGAATGTGGCCCACACAGATGTTGGGTGTCCTCTTTAGTTACTCTTTTTATTTAGAGGACGTGAGCAGTTTGGCATTTGGGATTTGGTTTATTTGTGATTTTCTTTTCTTTCTATGTTATGTAGTAGTCAACCCAGTTAGTTGTTTGTTGTTTATTGAGTCGGGGTATGCCTAGGGGCTCTGTATTGTATCCAACTTTGAAACTCAATAAACAGAATTTTCAAAAAGAAAATGTGTTCAATGTGGGAAATATGTGTCAAAAATGTATGTATTTTTGTAATGATTCATAGCATCATAAGCAGTTGTCTTATATATATAAATTGTGGGAGATTAGATCTTGGGGATCAGCTTTCTGGAGGAAAAATAGTCAGCATTTAGGCAACTTTCCTTAAAATCTGGCGGCTCAAGTGAGATCTCTTCCTGATTATTTAAGTCCACCTGCTGGTGGACTTAAGTGGACCACAAACGCAGGACCAGAACCAGCCCTGTCATGTTGGCTGGTAAAATCCGGATCAGACTCCGCTTAATCCAGGCGACAGGTAGCATTCGTCTACCACTTCGCCTCGCATATTGTCACATATCCTCCCCCTCTGCTCAAGCCCCTGTGGCTGAGCAACTGTCCCAACCATACAGTGGACCCAGGAGAGGGCATCCGCATTGTTCTGGAGTCTTCCCGCCCGGTGTTCCACTGTGAACTTAAATGGCTGTAGGTCTAGGAACCATCTAGTCACTGGACTATTTTTCTCCCTGTTGTCACACATCCACTTCAGGTGGGCATGGTCGGTGACTAACCTAAATGACCTACCTAAAAGGTAGTATTTCAGCGCCTCTTGATAGCCAGGCACTCCTTCTCCACAATGGCATAGTTCCTCTCATGCTGGTTAAGCTTCCCGCTTAAGTAGACAACCGGGTGCTCCTCACCGTCTCTGACCTGGGACAGAACAGCACCTAGTCCCACCTCAGAGGCGTCTGTCTGTGCAACAAGCTCCTTTGTGAAGTCCAGGGTCATGAGCACCGGTTGTACACAAAGGGCCTGTTTCAACTTCTGGAATGCCTTCTCTGCCTGGCGACTCCACTTAACCATGCCCGTCTCTCTACCCTTCACCAGATTGGTCAGAGGGACGGCAATGGTGGCAAAGTCTGGGATGAACCATCTGGAATACCCTGTAATCCCCAGGAAGGCACAAACCTGTTTTTTATTCAACGGTTGGGGCAATTTTTGGATTGCCTCGATCTTATTGGTCCGGTGCTTGATCAGTCCCTGACCAATAACATACCCAAGGTATTTGGCCTCCTCCAGGCCTATGGCACACTTTTTCGGGTTGGCTGTTAACCCTGCTACCCTCAGAGAATCTACAACTGCTTGTACTCAGGGCAGATGCGATTCCCAATCTGGACTGTGGATGACCACATCATCCAAATAGGCGGCTGCATAGGCCCGATGCGGCCTCAAGGTTTTGTCCATCATTCTCTGGAAGGATGTAGGGGCCCCATGCAGACCAAACGGCATTCGCTTGTACTGGAAGGAACCCTCGGGGGTAGAAAAGGCAATTTTCTCTTTTGTTGACTCCGTTAAGGGGATCTGCCAGTAGCCCTTAGTTAGATCTAGGGTTGTTATGCACCGCACACCTCCAAACCTGTCCACAAGTCCGTCAACCCATAGAATCAGTTATGTGTCAAATTTAGACACGTTATTCAGCTTCCTGAAATCGTTACAGAACCTGATAGTACTATCAGGCTTTGGGACCAGCACTTTAGGGCTCGACCAGGCGCTGTGGGACTCCTCCATCACGTCTAACTCCAACATGATTTTTTATTTCCTTCACCACCACCTCCCGTCTAGCCTCCGGTATTCGGTAGGGTTTTACATTTACACTGACCCTTGGTTCTGTGATTATGTCATGTTGTAGTACAGTGGTCAGTCCGGGTAGGGGAGAGAAAAAAATCTCTATTTTTACTGATAAACTCCTTAATGTCATTTTATTGCGTTAGTAACAAGGACTGAGTTATGGCGACGTCTGGGGTCATGGATAGCCTGTCCCCTTGGGGAGTGGGCACTGCCACTAAAGTCTCTCTGTCTTTCCACGGTTTTAAGAGAATCACATGGTAAATTTGCTTGGGTTTCCTTTTCCCTGGCTGGTAAACTTTGTAGTTCACTTCCCCTACTTTTTCCCAAATCTCAAAGGGACCCTGCCTCTTTGCCAGGAATTTACTTTCAACCATGGGGACTAGTACCAGCACTCTGTCTCCAGGGTTGAAAGTTCAGGCTTTGACACCCTGATTATAAACCCCTCTTTGGGCTTCCTGAGCTTGCTCCATATGCTCTCGCACTAGGGCAAGACTGCTGTGATTCGATCCTGCATCAAGGAAATATGCTCAATGACGCTCCTATATGGGGTGGCCTCTCCGTTCCCATGTCTCTGTTGCGACATCTATCAGACCCCTGGGATGTCTACCATACAAGAGTTCAAAGGGGGAATACCCTGTAGACGCCTGCGGGACCTCTCAAATGCAAACATGAGATATGGCAGCAACACATCCCAATCTCTCCCTTCTTTCTCCACTACCTTTTTCCACATGCTTTGAGCATTTTAATAAACCTCTCTACAAGTCCATCCATTTGGGGGTGGTAGACCGAGGTATGAAGATGTGGGATTTTATACAACCTGCACAATTCCTTGGTTACACGGGACATAAACGGGGTACCCTGATCCGTTAAGACCTCTTTAGGGATCCCCACCTGACTAAACACCTAGACCAGCTCTTTGGCGATAGTCTTAGCGGAGGTGTTCCGCAAGGGTATGGCTTCAGGATAGCGGGTCGCATAGTTCAGAATCACCAGGATGTGCTGGTGTCCCCGGGCAGATTTTACTACTGGTCCCACAAGATCCATGCCAATTCACTCAAATAGCACTTCAATTACGGGAAGTGGAACAAGGGGACTACGAAAATGGGGTGACGGGGCCGTCCTCTGACACTCAGGGCATGATTCACAATACTCTCTGACATCTGCAACCCGGGCCAGAAGATTCTCTGGGTTATTCTCTCCCTTGTCTTATCCATACCCAGATGCCCCCCATTACCTGTCCATGGGCTAGATCTAGCATCATCCTGCGAAAGGGTTTGGGAACCACTAGCTGTTCCACCTCGTGCTCCCTGCGTTTCATCACCTGATACAACAAATTATTTTTTAAGAGCCAGGTAGGGAAAAGATACCCCCCAATTAGGCTAGACAGGTTCCCCATCCATCACCTTCATGTTTTCTCTGGCTCTAAGGAGAGTGACGTCCCGTAGTTGCTCTGTACAGAAGTCCTCTCTCCGGACTTCTAAGTCAGGTACTACATTCAGTTCACTCTCACAGTCAGGGTCAGAGACATTGTCTGGGTCATTAGCCTCCAGCTGGGAGCTCTCTTTCAGCTCCTCCGGCTCTCCAGCCAGTACAGGAAAAGGAAGAGTGTCTCCTCCTTCCTCGGTCTTGCCACCAGTCTCCCCTTCCATTTGGCAAAAAGGGTCGGGTGAGAGTTCCCGTGCTTCTGCAGCAGGAAGAGCTCTCTCCTCCAGACTCCCCGTGCCTTCCCATAACCTCCAAAAAAAGGGGAAAATCCCTGCCCACTAGGGCGTCATATAGCAGTGAAGGTACTACCCCCCGTCTGGTAGTCCCAAGTGTTCCCATGGATGCAATTGACCCAGACAGTGCTAGGATGTAACCTTGCAAGATCTACACAATTGCTTTTTACCAATGTTACTACAGTACCAGAGTCAAGAAGGGCAGTGACTGGCTTTCCATCAACAAAAATCACACACATTTGCCTCTCCATGCAATTTGAACCTGACGCTGTATATGTGACCTGTGCAAAAAGAGAAAAGTGTCTATTCACATAAGTATAATCACATTGCATGGGTTCATCATTCAGGGGACAATTGGCAGCAATATGGCCCAATGCATGGAATCGGTAGCACTTTATGTGCTCTACACCCAGTCCTTTCCAGGGTCCCCAAGACCTTCCTGGCTTCTTTGGCCAGTCTCCAGGTCTAGAGCCCACAGTCTCTTTAACCGTAGCAGTCTTATCGAATTTCCCCACGCCTTTGAACCCTGGAACAGTCTTACCAGGTCCGCCGGGCGATCTTTCACCCCTAGATACATTGGAGTGGGATGTAGATGGTCCTCAGCAGCAGTGTATCTCTCCACAAGGTCCACCAGTTGGTTGGTGGTTTTGGGGTCCTCATGGCTGACCCAGTAGCAGGGAGTGCACATAGATAGCGGTCCATAACCACGTGCTCCACAATCTGGGGACCTGGCAAAGTCTCCGGCTGTAGCCACTTCCTGGTGAGGTGGACCAGGTAGAACATCTGTGAGCGGGGTGGCTTGTTGGTTCAGTAGGTCCACTGATGCACCCGTTGGGCCCGGGCTGCCATGGTGACCCCTAGGCGTGCGAGTATCTCTGCATTTAGAGTCTCATAGTCCTGGGCCTTATCTGGTTACAGATCAAAGTATACTTTCTGGGGTACACTGGTTAAGAATGGTACTAACAGACCCGCCCACTGTTCTTTTGGCCATTTTTTGCAAGGAGCGACTCTTTCAAAAATCGTGAGATATACCTCCACATCATCCGCAGGTGTCATCTTCTGCATGTGATAAGAGGCACGTACCATCTTTGGTTCCACTGTCACCGAAGGTGCAGGTCCCTTCTTTAATTCCAGCAGGGCCTCCACAAAATGTTGGTTCATCTGCTGTTGTGCTGCTATAGTTTGGTGACTTTCCTCCTGCTGTGCTGCAGTGGCCTGTGTGACCCGGAGGTTGGTTTCCTGCTGAGCCAACTGTTGTGCTGCAGCGGCCTCTGCGACCTGACAGTTGGTGGATGGTTTCCTGCTGAGCTGCATTGGCTTGAAGGAGGGCCTTCAACATCTCCTCCATTTTGGAAAGGTGCCCTCTAAACTCCACCATGTGTGGGAGATTAGCTTGTGGGGATCAGCTTTCCGGAGGAAAAATAGTCAGCATGCAGGCAACTTTACTTAAAATCTGGCAACTTGCCAGGTTTATTGATAAATAAGGTTTGCAGGTAAAACAAAACAAAACATAAAAATTAGACCTTGCCATCCAGCGCTAAACTAGACAGTATAGTTTCTTCACTATAAGGTGTGGGGCTGGTCCCTGACACCCACAAAACATCAGCAAAAATGCAATTTATGTTTAATAAACAATCAGTGGTTGTTTGGGTCCTAGCCAGGTTTTTACCTTTTGTTTAGTCTTGTGATATTTCACCAGTGACTCTTCCACTTTTCTTACTGTATTATGCATTCATTTTTATAGGAACCTTGAGGCTTTTTAAAAAAATGTGTACTTCCAAATAATCTCTCTCAGTTGCATTGCCAGATAGATAAAGTCTTCTTCCCAAGAGCAGCTCCTACGTAAAGGAATATACTGCCCATATGGGATGCACACGAAAGCATCCGTGTGTGTACTCTGTTCGTGCAATATTGTATTCCCTGTTGTGGGGTTTCTGTAAAGATTAGGGGTAAAGGATTCCTTCCTTGTATATTTTCACATTCAGAAAATAGATCTTAATATGATCTACTGCATAGAAAATGTTATATTATATGGATTCTTCCCCAAAATCTGCATACATTCCACAGTTCATTCATCCATAAATTCCAAATTTCATCTGTTGGGTCTGTCTAGATTACAAACACATCATCAATATATTCAATGGTGGGGTTGTCGGCTGGCATTCAGCATGTGTGCCCCTTTCTTAGTGTGTATGCATGGTGTAGGGGTGCTTAGCTAATTTTTCTGGTCTTATGAGGGGAGGGGCTGTTGGATGGGACTGCATATGCGCACTTTTCTCCCAGGGCATGTGCACATTACTTGAGGACTGGGGCAGGTGACATCACGCACTGGCAATGGTAGAACAGCATGTGTGCCCCCACCCAGGGTTACTTAAAGAGAACACTGACTTGGGGAATACACATAAGGCTTGCATCAACCAGGGGAGTTAACTTTGATTCAATGGGGATTTGAAACAGGTGCTAGCTGAAGAAGTTCCGGTGTATGGAGCGTAACGCGTATGTAGAGGAGGAGCGTGACGTCACCCGCAGCCAGCGCTGCTCATTTCTGTGCACGGACATTATTGACAGATGGTTTTATGGATTTTTATGCCCTATCACGAAGCACTAGGTCATAGTGCCCTGCTTGTGAGTTTATCTTTTATCTTTTTATAATAAATTGGCTGATTACATACAGAGAGCACTATATGTTTCCTTTATATTTTATGAATGGGGATAACGCTCATGATCATTGTGGAAGAGAGTTACATCCTGACATTAGTGATTGTCTAGGCTCCTATCTGGAACAGCTCGCATTCCTGAGTGGGTTTTGTCTTCCCCTGAATAAAGGCAGAAGTGGATGTGATCCTTGTTATGAGGATCCATAACTGGAGGTGAGCAGTTTGTGATACTGGTGGAGGATTCTAAGCACCTAAGCACTTTGAATGCCTTTATTGCACACCTTCCAGACACTAGAAACAGATCTCCTCTTAAGCTTATTTGGACTTTATCTTCTTATATGTATATAGCTGTGAGCGCTGCACGTTTTGTCTTTGAATTCTTTTGAGGGATTTTATTGTATTAACCCTTTGTGTCCAGCTTCTGTTCAGTAATATTGTTATAGTATTGTATTTGCACTGATTGATTTTACTTAGAGGTGTAAGCTGATCATTACTTAGATGCTCTTGGCTAACCTTGCAGCGTGGTGATTTAGAGCAGCGGTTGTTTTCTCTCTGTCTCACTGTCTCTCTCTCTTCCTCTCTGTCTCTCTTGCTCTCTCTCTGTCTCTCTGTCTCTGTCTCTCTCTCTGTCTCTCTCTCTCTCTCTCTCTCTCTCTCTATATATATATATATATATATATATATATATATATATATACATACAGTATCTCACAAAAGTGAGTACACCCCTCACATTTTTGTAAATATTTTTATACATCTTTTCATGTGACAACGCTGAAGAAATGACACTTTGCTACAATGTAAAGTAGTGAGTGTATAGCTTGTATAACAGTGTAAATTTGCTGTCCCCTCAAAATAACTCAACACACAGCCATTAATGTCTAAACCGCTGACAACAAAAGTGAGTACACCTCCAAGTGAAAATGTCCAAATTGGGCCCCATTAGCCATTTCCGTCCCTGGTGTCATGTGACTCATTAGTGTTACAAGGTCTCAGGTGTGAATGGGGAGCAGGTGTGTTAAATTTAATGTTATTGCTCTCTCTCTCACATACTGGTCACTAGAAGTCCAACATGGCACCTCATGGCAAAGAACTCTCTGATGATCTGAAAAAAAGAATTGTTACTCTACATAAAGATGGCCTAGGCTATAATAAGATTACCCTGAAACTGAGCTGCAGCAAAGTGCCCAAGACCATACAGCAGTTCAACAGGACAAGTTTCACTCAGAACAGGCCTCGCCATGGTCGACCAAAGAAGTTGAGTGCACATGCTCAGCGTCATATCCAGTGGTTGTCTTTGGCAAATAGACGTATGAGTGCTGCCAGCATTGCTGCAGAGGTTGAAGGGGTGGGGGGTCAGCCTGTCAGTGCTCAGACCATACCCCGCACGCTGCATCAAATTGGTCTGCATGGCTGTCATCCCAGAAGGAAGCCTCTTCTAAAGATGATGCACAAGACAATGCTGGAGACAAGCAGGCTAAAGAAATGGATTACTGGAACCATGTCCTGTGGTCTGATGAGAACAAGATAAACTTATTTGGTTCAGATGTGTCAAGCCTGGGTGGCGGCAACCAGGTGAGGAGTACAAAGACAAGTGTGTCTTGCCTACAGTCAACCATGGTGGTGGGAGTGTCATGGTCTGGGGCTGCATGAGTGCTGCTGGCACTGGTGATCTACAGTTCATTGATGGAACCATGAATGCCAACATAAACTGTGACATAATGAAGCAGAGCATGATCCCCTGCCTTTGGAGACTGGGACGCAGGGCACTATTCCAAAATGATAACAACCTCAAACACACCTCCCAGATGACCATTACCTTGCTAAAGAAGCTGAAGGTAAAGGTGATGGACTGGGCAAGCATGTCTCCAGACCTAAACCCTATTGAGCTTCTGTGGGGCATCCTCAAATGGAAGGTGGAAGAGCACAACGTCACTAACATCCACCAGCTCCGTGATTTCATCATGGAAGAGTACTCCAGTGGCAACCTGTGAAGCTCTGGCGGGCTTCATGTCCAAGAGGGTTAAGGTACTGCTGGAAAATAATGGTGGCCACACAAAATATTGACACTTTGGGCCCAGTTTGGACATCTTGACTTAGGGGTGTACTCACTTTTGCTGATAGCGGTTTAGACATTAATGGTTGTGTGTTGAGTTATTTTGAGGGGACAGCAAATTTACACCGTTATACAAGCTGTACACTACTTTACATTGTAGCAAAGTGTCATTTCTTCAGTGTTGTCTCATGAAAAGATAATAAAATATTTACAAAAATGTGAGGGGTGTACTTACTTTTGTGAAATGCAGTATATATATATATATATATATATATATATTTACTGTATCTATATCAATTGTTGATCAGTATATTTGATGGATAGGAATGGGAATTTAGGCTATTTAATTGAAGCCATGCAAACTAACCCAGGACTCCTGTATATCTGTATTGACAGGTGATGTCAGGGACGCGTGCTTGCCATAGCGCAGCCAAAGCTCCAAGGCATAGGCCAATGCACATGCGTGGTCCTGCAGGTGCCCGTCTTGCCAAGCGCAGGAACGCCTATGTGCATAGGCACGCGTGATAGCCATTAGCACTGGCGCCATGGCCTATATAAGTGCAGCAGCTGCACTAGTGCATTGCTGTCTGCAGCTTTACCCGCTTACCTGTTCCTGTGATCTGTGCTTGATTCCTGTGTTTGACCCTGCCTATCCTGACAAGCTTGCACTCCACCTGTCCTGACCTAGGCTTGCCTTACACTTCATGTGTCTCTGCTCATCTGCTTGATATCCTGTTGCCAACCTCTGCCTGCATCTTGACCATTCTCTGTATGCTGTTTATGCTTATACCTGATCGTCCGTTGCTGATCTGGCTTGTCTGACTCTGCATCCAGTCATCCATCTGTCCTGCTCTGCATCGTACCTGGTGATGCTGGTCCTCCATCTGCTGTGTGCTGCCAGCCTTCCTGCATCTGCTAACAGCTGCTGCCTACACAGCCATGAGCCTGATGTTCCTGCTGCCATCCCCTGCTTCAGCTATCCAGCCCAACTCTGGTGACGCACCTGCCACGCACCTCAGTAATCGACGGAAGATCTTACAGGCACTCTTATCCAGGGGCGGCCCGTCCATTGTGGGTGCTGGAGCGCCGCCTCCCCTATCCCTTCCACCACCTCTCCTATACATGCACCCAGCCCCTTTTGAGATCGCTAGGATGCATGAATTACAATTGGGTGGGAGTGTTTTTTGAAGCACACTATTAGAGCCAGAGGCTCTAATAGGCTTCAGAATAGAGTGGGCTGTGAGCGCTGAGAGAAAGCTCACAGCACACTCAGGACCTTCTCTTGGCCAATCGGGTAATGGATTTGGCACCTGTCACCTGATTGGCTGAAAGCACAGGCGATCCTATTGGATGCCTGAAAGGCATGATGGAAGCCACCATGGAGGACACCAACCCGCTGCACACTACCCGCCTAGATGGGGGAGAGGTACCACTCGGGGGGAGGAGAGGTACCAGTCAGGGGGAGAGGTGCCGCTCGGGGGGGAGAGGTGCTGCTCGGGGGGGAGAGAGGTGCTGCTGGGGGGGAGAGGTACCGCTCAGGGGGGAGAGGTGCCGCTCGGGGGGGTGTTTGCCACCCCCCAAAAAAATCA
>BLSH010108976.1:61600-78022 GCA_018402905.1 Glandirana rugosa
GGGCTCGCCGTGGAGAGGGGGGGCTCGCCATGGAGAGGGGGGGTCGTCGTGGAGAGAGGGGGGGCTCGTCGTGGAGAGGGGGGGCTCGCCGTGGAGAGGGGGGGGCTGACCATGGAGAGGAGGGGGGCTCACCATGGAGAGGGGGTAGATCCGCCCATCACACGTCGCCCAACCACAGGAGGTACCACCGAAGGTAGTACGGAAAGTCCGTAGGTTATCCTAGCGGACACGAAAGTCGGTTAGTCCACTGTCCACGGTTTAGGTAATGGGCTAACCGGTTCTCTTCCAGGACTCACACGACACTCGAAAGAGAGTCGCGAGTGTCGGGTGAGATAAGACTTCGGATAAGAGGTGCTGCTGGGGGGGAGAGGTACCGCTCGGGGGGGAGAGGTGCCGCTCGGGGGGGGTGTTTGCCACCCCCCAAAAAAATCAGCAGCCGCCACTGCTCTTAACTAACCGTGCTCTCGCGACCACTGACACAACATTAGTGGTCGTTGAGCCAGGGCTGTACAAGAGGTCTCCCTCTACATGTCAGGCTCTGCCACAAGTTTTTGATAGGTGGCCCCTTGGATGAGGGATTACCCCGTCTTGTCCTAATTGTTGGAACCACTGGCATAATTTGGTGACAGCCCTGCCTATTTAGTGGGAGATTGTATATATTCTTTTGTTATACAGCCACAATATTTGACACTAGGACACTCCTATATACAGTATGTGTGGGCCTTGGATGGACCAGATCCAGCAAACCCAGATTAGGCAGGACTCTATAATGAGTGGTCCTTATTACAATTATACAATACACCAGTTATCTGGAAGTGCAATGATTGATATTTGCTAAATTCCATGCTCTGTGAGCCTCACACACCCTCATCCACACCTAGGCAGGTATGGATAAATAAGACACTATCAGGCGGAGATGTATTGATTCCCTAAAGGAGATTAAGTTACCATATAGGTTAAAACAGTTCATCATTCATTTGATTTATTTCCCCTCCAGTGTCCATTTGATGTACTCTCATACCGGCCCTTGGAAAGTCTCAGACTGCGGACCTGTTCTATCTGGGTGATGTTAGCCTTGTTTTTAGTTCATAACACTTGTTAACCTATGACCAAAGTATAAGACAAAGCATTCTTATAAATGATTATGATATTCTGGAATTTCTGGTTATTATGTCTTATTATATCTTTGCACAGATTACTGTACCACCACCCACCTGAAGATATGGGTTCACCCATTAAATATGTCGAGGAAAATTTATTTCCCATAACAGTTTCCATCCTGACACCAGAACAAACACATAGGGACACCTTACAGCCCCATTGAAATAGGATGGTGCAAAATACTGATTAAGAGGATACACTTATGAGGAGGATTTGATAATTCTTTTATCATCTTTGAATAATATTTATGTTGTCCTTATAGGATATTTGTCTCTAAAGAAATCAATGTTTTAAACAGAAAACGTATGTGCAATCCTTAAGTACCTCAAAAGTCCATTAACATTTTACTTCTAGTATGCTCTACTAAGGAGGTGAACAATGCATGGTGCTCTGTAGCTTCTGCACTGTGGTCTGTGAGGTCATCAGAATTCCCTGCAAACTCCATTTTGGAGAACAACATACCATCTCAAGCTGTGCTCTTCCTTCTCTGAGGTTATTTTTGGATAACGGCAGATGTGACCCAGTCAATAAAATCTCTTATTGAATTTTCAAGGTGACCTTACACTAAAATTCAGATTAAAGTAATAAAGAAAAACACAAGAAAAGAATATAAAACAATAAACTCTCCTTACACCCCAGCTTCCATCTGCTCACCTAGGTGGGGGTGACATCACTGTCTCATTGTGGGATCCTTGGAAAGCTAATGCTCTCTTATACCATGAGAATGCACTCCTGTATTACAGTGTGAGACCCAGTGACATCACAGACAAGAAGCAGAAATCCCTGAAAGTTATTTTTTTTTTAATGTTTTTCCTTTTTTCCATTTAGCTTGTGTATTGTAATCAGGGATTTGGGCTTTGTATTTAAGTGCAAGGACCGCTTTAATCTGTTCAAGTAATTTCAAAAGTAATTTTCATCATTTTTAATTCTACAGCTTCCAGCTGATGCACATTGCACAAGTATGCTTTATTGTTGTCAGGAAAACTGCCCTAATACATGACATGCTTCAATGGCTAGTGGGCAGGCATGTAGGATGTGGCTGCAAAGAGCATGCATGAGATCAGGAGTGCTGTTAGGGAACAACGGATGAAAAAAAATGTGAAAATGTGTTTTATTTAAAAAAAATGGCAATTGTATATGATTTATATGATAGTGATTTAGCAAATTTAATGTCAAGCAGAATTTGTACTTTAACTAAAATAAAGAGAACCTCAACCACCTGGCTGCAAAAAACATGCTGAAAGCTGTGAACAAAATGTGCACTCATTGTGTAACTGACATATGTTCATGCAGACATGCACAATATTATACAGTATTTTTGTGATTTCAACCTTGTGATAGTGGCACAGTCAATCTAAATCACGGTCACACACTCAAATCAACCTATCTTACTGATATTAGCAACTAATTTTAAAAAGATGCCTACATACTGTGGAGTGACAAAGGGTCTTTGTACAAAGATGCAAAATTGCATTGGGTGAGGGAGATGGAGCATTACAGGAGCTGGTTTTAATCATTGTAGCACCCTCCTAGTATATGATGTTAGGTAAATTTAGTTTGACTAACTTCAACTGCAACTGTACAGCATCCTAAAATCATTCCTTTTGCTACTGCTAGATGTCAGAGAGATTTGCCTCATGGTTCTCAGCTGCAAGGATTTTGGTTGTTCCTAAAGCTATCTCATAATCCCCAGCTAATGAGACTTTAAAATAAACTGAAGCTATGTCATGGTCCCCAGCTATGAGGCTTTAAACAAATCTGAAGCAATCTCATGGTTCCCAACTGCAAGAAGTAAACTGAAAGAATAGGGTCCCCTACTTAATGTGCTGAGCGGTTTGGAGTATCCTTTATCCCAACCCATCTCCTGTTTGCAATTCTTCTAGCAATAAAATAAAAGAGACAACCCCTAAACGGTTCATTTGAAGTCAGAATGAATGGAATGTTGCTTGAGTTATTGGCGGCCTCTGCACTATTTAGGAAGGAACTAGTTAAATTCAGCCTCCCCTGTAGGGTAGCGCTACATCAATGTGAACAACAGTGTGGCCAAATAATTCTCCCCTAAACAGCCATGCACCAATGGCCAGGGTTGTGGAGAAGTCTAAAAAATAAAAATAATCCCAAAACCATACATGGCTGAGCCCAATACAGTTTTCAATACTTCCGTAATCTGTGTTTTACTAGCCTCTTGCAATCCTCATCATAGCAGAAGTGAGACTAAGAGAGGGATGGGCAACTATCAAAGTTTTCTATATAGTCCAGTTCTGTGAGTATAAGAAATACATTTTGCAGACTCGAAGAAGGAGCAGAAAGAAGACCTAACCAGTAAGCTGTCATGCCTTTAATATCTACCCATAGTACTGGCCTAGATGCTTGGATTGCAAAACTGGCTAAACAACAAACATTTTATGGTAAGATGGTTTACACACATCACATATATGTTCAGCTGAGTATTTAGTTGCCTGCACTTACACTATAAAATGATGAAATAGGAATGAGAAAAAAGGCAATATAGTAGGTAAGAGCTATTTTAAATAAATGTCCCAGAAAAATTATACAGTTCAGATTATTTGCACAACCCAGCATCATACATTATTATTATACATGAATTATATAGCGACAACAGTTTGCGCAGCACTTTACAATGTAGAGGGGGGACAGCACAATTACAATACAGTTCAATACAGTTCAATACAGAAGGGATAGGAGGGCCTTGCTCATGGAGTTTGCATTCTAAAGGGAGGGGGTAGGTGGTACAAAATGTAATAGCTGTGGGGAATGATTTGAAGGGGGTGGCTTGGGTACAGTTCTTAGGTGGGTGTGGGATAGGCTTCCCTGAATAAATGAGTTTTCAGGGATCTCCTGAAGGTGGACAGGGTAGGGACTGATCAGACATACTGGGGCAGGGAGTTCCAGAGGATTGGAGAGGCTCTAGTGAAGTCCTGGAGGCGGGCATGGGAGGAGGTAACAAGGGAGTTTGAGAGCAGGAGGTTCTGGGAGGAGCAGAGGGGATGATTTGAGCAATATCTGCAGATGAGGTTGGTGATGTAGCTGGGGGTAATGTTGTGGATGGTCTTGTATGTTGTGGTTAGTATTTTGAATTTTATACGGTGGGGTAGTCAAAGCCGGTGAAGGGATTGGTAGAGAGGGGCAGCAGTCAAGGATCGGATAGTGAGGTATATGAGTACATCAGCAGCATTCATGGTAGACTGAAAGGGGGATAGCCTGTGTAAGGGTAGGCCGTTAATGAGAGAGTTGCAGTAGTTGAGGCAGGAAATAACCAAGGAGGAAATAAGTTGCTTTGTGGTGTCTTTAGTCAGGAAAGGGCGAATTTACGGAGGTTAAGGCGGCAAGATTTATCCAGTGAGTGGATATGAGGCTGAAGGACAGGTTAGAGTCAAGGATTACACCCAGTACCCTGGCATATGTGGATGGACCAGTGGTTGTGCCTTTGATCTTAATGGTAAAGTCATGGGAGGGGTTCGGGAAGGAGGAAATATAACAAGCTCAGTTTTAGAAAGATAGAGTTTGAGAAAATGGTGGGACATCCATACTGATATGTCATTCAATAAGTTTGTAATCCATGAGGAGATTGAGGGGGTGAGTTGAGGGGTGGAGAGGTAGATCTGGGTGTTGTCAGCATAGAGGTGGTATTGGAAGCCATGGGAGGTTATCAACTGGCCCAGAGAAGAGGTATAGAGGGAGTATAGGAGGGGCTCAAGGATTGAACATTGAGGTACCCCAACAGAAAGAGGAAGAGGAGTGGAGGAGATGGAGTTGTAAGTGACACTGAAAGTGCACTGAGATAGGTAGGAGAACCAGGATAAAGCAGAATCATGGAGGCCAAGAGAGTGGAGTTTGCTGATGAGGAGTAGGTGGTCAACTGTGTCGAAGGAAGCAGAGAGGTCCAAGAGTATGAGCATGGAGTATTGTCTGTTGGTTTTTGCAGTTAGTAGGTCATTGGTGAGTTTTAGTAGGGCAGTTTCAGTGGAATGTTGTGGGCAGAAGCCGGACTGTAGGGGATCGCGAAGGTTGTTGTCAGTGAGGTAGCAACTCATTCGGTCGTGGACAAGGAGTTCGATGAGCTTGGAGGCAAACAGGAGCAGCGATGGGTCTTAAGTTATTGACACAGGTGGGGTCTAGTGAGGGTTTGTAAGTATTGGGGTAACCAGTGCATGTTTGAACGGGGAGGGAAAGGTTCCAGAGGAGAGGGAGAGGTTGAAGATGTGGGTTAGAAAGTTAAGGATAGAGCAGGAAGGCTGTCACAGTAATTGTGAGGGGACAGGGTCCAGGGGACAGGTGGTGAGGTGGGCCATGAAGAGGAGTTTGTCAACTTCCTCGGTGGTAACAGGGCTGAAGGAGGAGAGTATTGAGTGTGGTGTTGGATCTGATGTGTTGGTTGGGGGGGAAGTTGGATGTTTGATATCTCCTTACGAATTGTGTCGATTTTGCTTTTGAAATGGTTGGCAATCTCCTGAGCAGTTGGCAATCTCCTGATACATGAATGACAATTGCCATGGTGCGTGGTAAAATGCAAAGAAGCTTGGTGACCTGTACAAAGAATTAAATTGCTTCTTCTGCCAGCCCATTTTATAATGTCTCATAACAGTATTTGACTTTTGTGTGTGATATAGTCAGGTTTCTTCCAATTTAGTTAATGTTGTGTTGGGTTCACAACTTCCTACTTTCCTCTTATAATGCACTCATTCTTAAGTGGACTTCTCTTATGGTGCACTCATTCTCAGGTCTTTCATCCACTCAGCTAGCCTTCACATTTTTAGAAAAATAGCCTAAAATCATTTGTTTTAAGCTATCTTTTGGATCAAACTTAAAAGCTAACTTATCTTATGGGTGAATAAATTTGCTTTATTTTTTATTTTTTGCTTTGACTTATTTGAATGCAGTGTAAATTATTTTTGTCTCCATCGCTGTGATCAACTGCATTACATCTATCACTTGACAAATGCCCCTCTACCCTCCAGCCTCTCCCATAATTGCCATTTATTTCACTATACTCTGTAGACACAAAATGCATATACTCACTCTTACTGATTGCAAACCCTGAGATGTCCTGTGTCAATCAGATCACTTCTGTAAAAATTGGCTGTTGATTCATCTACAAATGAAACCATTGTAGGCTTTGAGATGGAGCTAGTTGGAGATGTGAGAACATCCTGTCCCTGGAGGTATGCCATTTAAAACAGCATGCTGCTTTTTGGTCTTGGGAACCCAATAATCATAGTTGTTGGTGCTTGGATTTTGCTGCCAAAAACAGCTGTAAAATAACATAATTGCTCACATATCACCAGTGTCTAACCCTTAAAATGTATCTTAACCCTAAGGGCTCTTTCACACTATTGTGCTGAAGTAATAGTAACACTAGTATATAATATTTTTAGGATAAGATAGGCTTTAACCTAATGGTACATTCATCTTTGGTATTTTCAATCAGGCACACTATTTTTTGGTGCAGGAACCTTCAATGATATTTAAATTTACAAACGATACACACCAGGTTATCACAAAAAAATATATTTTTTAATTCCAAAATTGTAAAACAAACCTATCAATATACAGTAATATTAACTTCAAGCTAACTGTTATTCTTATCAAACTCCCTAATGAAGGCTAAATCTAACCACTAAACAAAAGCCGGATATACAGTATTTCACAAAAGTAAATACATCCCTCAGGTGTATATGGGGAACTGTATCAAATTGCAAAAGCATTTGATACAGTTCCCCATATACAGTTAATGTACAAACTAAGGTCTGTCGGCATGGATCAAAGGGTGAGTACCTGGATTGAAAACTGGTTACAAGGGAGAGTCCAGAGTGTGGGGATAAACAGGGAGTACTCGGAATGGTCCAGTGTGGAAAGTGGGGTCCCCCAGGGATCTGTCCTGGGACCAATCCTATTCAATCTATTCATAAACGATTCAGAGGATGGGGTTAATAGCTCAGTCTCAATATTTGCAGATGATACCAAGCTAAGCAGGGCAATCATTTCTCCACAGGATGTGGAAACCTTACAAGAAGATCTGAACAAATTAAAGTGGTGGGCAGACAAGTGGCAAATGAGGTTTTATGTAGAAAAATGTAAAATAATGCATTTGGGTACCAAGAATATGAACGCAAACTAGGGGGAGAGCCTCTGGGGGAATCAAGGATGGAAAAGTACCTAGGGTCCTAGTAGAGAACAGGCTCAGCAATGGCATGCAATGCCAAGCTGCAGCAAGCAAAGCCAACAGAATATTGGCATACATCAAAAAGGGGATAAACTCCAGGGATTAGTCAATAATTCTCTCCCTCTACAAGTCTCTGGTGAGGCCGCACCTGGAGTATGCTGTCCAGTTCTGGGCACCAGTCCTCAGGAAGGATGTCCTGGAACTAGAAAGGGTTCAGAGAAGGGCAACAAAGCTAATTAAGGGACTGAAGGACCTTAGTTATGAGGAAAGATTATGGGAACTGAACTTATTCTCTCTGGAGAAGAGATGCTTGAGAGGGGATATGATTTCAATGTACAAATACTGTACTGGTGACCCCACAATAGGGACAAAACTATTCAGAGCAAGGGAGTACACAAAGACAATCGGCCATGCATTAAAAATGGAGGAAAGGGGGTTTAACCCTAAGCTGCGTAGAGGGTTCTTTACGGTAAGAGCAGTAAGGATGTGGGATTCTCTTCTACAAACAGTGGTTTCAGCTGGGAGCATAGATAATTTCAAAAAACTATTAGATGGGCACCTAAGAGACCACAACATTGAGGGATATACAATGTAATAATGACATAAAAACACACACATAGGTTGGACTTGATGGACTTGTGTCTTTTTCCAGCCTCACTAACTATGTAACTATGTAACATTTTTGTAAATATTTTATTATATCTTTTCATGTGACAACACTGAAGAAATGACACTTTGCTACAATGTAAAGTAGTGAGTGTACAGCTTGTATAACAGTGTAAATTTGCTGTCCCTTCAAAATAACTCCACACACAGCCATTAATGTCTAAACCGCTGGCAACATACGTGAGTACACTCCTAAGTGAAAATGTCAAAATTGGGCCCAAAGTGTCAATATTTTGTGTGGCCACCATTATTTTCCAGCACTGCCTTAACCATCTTGGGCAAGGAGTTCACCAGAGCTTCACAGGTTGCCACTGGAGTCCTCTTCCATTCCTCCATGATGACATCATGGAGCTGGTGGATGTTAGAGACCTTGTGTTCCTCCACCTTCCGTTTGAGAATGCCCCACAGATGCTCAATAGGGGTTAGGTCTGGAGACATGCTTGGCCTGCCCATTACCTTTTCCCTCAGCTTCTTTAGCAAGACCGTAGTCATCTTGAACTCTGCCTAGTTCATAGCTCATAAATAGAGTAACATTTTCTCAGTACAGTCAATGATCCATCTTTGGCACCCCAACTGGGTACCCCGTGTATCAGAGGGGAAATTTCCCTTTGCTTATTGTCCCAGAGATTCAACCAAAAGTTAGAGGAATTGCCCAAAGTGAGGGGAATTCCTCTCTTTAGCAGGTGTTCCCATTGGAAGATTTCCCCTCACCTTTTGCTCTAAAATTTTGAATTTCCCTTTCAATTTCTATGTCAGTGACAGTGGTCACCAGGACAGTTTGGCAGAAGGTCAAACACTTCCCAAAGCCATCCAAAACTAAACAAAAAAAGGTTTTGCTAGATATACACTAAAAAATGACACCTTCCTTTATTCCCTGGTGGTATTTGAAAGACTTTTTTCCATGCCCTTCCATGTTCACCATGAGTGCTCACAGTTATTCAGTCAATCAAAGCCCGACAACATATTAACACTTGTCAAACAAAGTAAAACCCAGGGGGAGTGGCCTGCGACGGAGCTTCATGGACGCTAATACAATACAAATGTATGCCTTTATTAATATAGCAATAGGAAAGTGCCTTAAATGAGACATGTTCATAAAAACATTACTTAACTCCAGAGAACAGATTCCCAGCATAAATAAAGTATACGTTTAAATGTAATAAGTAAGGTCGGGGAACATCACCCCCTGCCTGGATACCGGGTAACATCTTCCAATTTGTTTGACGACCGGGTAATCTGCTCTAGGCATAATTAGTTCAACCATTCGATGTAGATATATCCACCCAAACTCAGCTTTTCATATACCCGACGAAAATCAGCAACCACTCTATCAGTCTGCTTGTCCATGCGAAATGCTGCCGGTACACGGAGGTATTCCCATACAGCTCTGTCATAAATTTGTTGCTGCATACTTTCACTCTCTCTAAAGAGTGCTTCGGGAACATAAGGAAAATCCTATTCATAGTGCTTCTGTACATATTTCATGTAATAGGTTGTTTTTGGTGAACTTTGGTCTGCAGTCTGTGAATGCTTTCTCAATATTATATAATCACTGACACGGGTTTAACAAATTAGTTTGTCAGGATTTTATATACAGTATTTCACAAAAGTGAGTACACCCCTCACATTTTTGTAAATATTTTATTATACCTTTTCATTTGACAACACTGAAGAAATTACACTTTGCTACAATGTAAAGTAGTGAGTGTACAGCTTGTATAACAGTGTAAATTTGCTTTCCCCTCAACACACAGCCATTAATGTCTAAACTGCTGATAACAAAAGTGAGTACACCCCTAAGTGAAAATGTCCAAATCAGGCCCAATTAGCCATTTTCCCTCCTGTTATGTGACTCATTACTGTTACAAGGTCTCAGGTGTGAATGGGGAGCAGGTGTGTTACATTTTGTGTTATCGCTCTCACTCTGTCATACTGGTCACTGGAAGTTCAACATGGCACCTCTTGGCATGGGGATGTGAAAAAAAAAGAATTGTTGCTCTACATAAAGATGGCCTAGGCTATAATAAGATTACCAAGACCCTGAAACTGAGCTGCAGCACAGCACCCAAGACGATACAGCAGTTCAACAGGACAAGTTTCACTCAGAACAGGCTTTGCCAAGGTCGACCAAAGAAGTTGAGTGCACATGCTCAGCATCATATCCAGAGGTTGTCTTTGGGAAATAGATGTATGAGTGCTGCCAGCATTGCTGCAGAGGCTGAAGGGGGGTTAGCCTGTCAGTGCTCAGACCATATGCTGCACACTGCATCAAATTGGTCTGCATGGCTGTCATCCTAGAAGGAAACCTTTTCTCAAGATGATGCACAAAAAAGCCCGCAAATAGTTTGCTGAAGACAAGCAGACTAAGGACATGGATTACTGGAACCACGTCCTGTGGTCTGATGAGACCAACATAAACTTATTTGGTTGAGATGGTGTCAAACGTGTGTGGCGGCAACCAGGTGAGGAGTACAAAGACAAGTGTGTCTTGCCTACAGTCAAGAATGGTGGTGGGAGTGTCATGGTCTAGGGCTGCATGAGTGCTGCCAGCACTAGGGAGCTACAGTTCATTGAGGGAACCATGAATGCCAACATTTACTGTGACATACCGAAGCAGAGAATGATCCCCTCCCTTCAGACACTGGACAGCAGGGCAGCATTCCAACATGATAATGACCCCAAACACACATCCAAGACATAGATAAAAATGTCTGGGGTACTCCCGCGCTACCACAGAAGTGAATGGGTTAAAATGAATCCTGTGATCCACTGCTGCAAACACCTTTGGGTGAATCAGTGCCCAGGTGAGTGAATATAGTGTGTAGTGGTGTTGCGCTGTGATCTGAGATGGTATGTATGTGTGGTTGGTTGGTTGAATTCCTCCTTAAGAGAAAACAAAAGATTGGACAAACAATAGAGGAACTTAAAACTCAGCTGGAAACATACAAGGAGACTGCTGAATTTACGGCCCTCACAGCCCAACTCAATAAAGATCTCACTAAGAAGGATAAAGAAGTGCAAGCAAGAAAAAAGAAAAAATACCTGAGAGATACCAATGATTATCAGATAGACCAAGTGTTCAAGTGGCAGGATCAACTGGGACAGAATGATCCCATCTCTAATTATTCTACACCAGAGAAGACTGTAAGAGTGCAATCACATACTGGATCACCTAAACGGAACCCCGATACAAGGCCATGCTCAGATGTACGTACCCCCAGACCTATGGAACAGAGAACACCTGGGAGGCAATATGACTATAGGACACAGGTACGAACCCCTGAACATCCGAGATGGGATGAAGGATACAGGAACCAACATTACTATACACCTTACAACACTGAAAGGAGACCACCCAATTGGGACTGGACCCCCCAGAACAATTCGAGGAAACCCCAACATTGGAGGAATAACAGGAGACCTAATAATAACTGGCATAGACCTCATCAAGGACAAAGGGATCACAGAGGACCCCCAAGAGACTCCTACAGGCATTATGAAAGAAGCCCTGCACCCATGTATCAACATGGGCCAAGAGAGAGGAAAAGCTATGGAAGAAGTCCTACACGTCCATATACTCATGGACCGAGAGAGAGAGGAGAGATCCACCGCAAAATCCCCACTATGCCTATGATAGAAGTCCCATCCCTACACACAATTATTATGCCCCCCTACAAGATCAATATGATGAAGATAGACATGGAAGACATCCACATGCTGGACATCTTGTACAGGGCTACAGCAAATCTTTTTTAGAGAAAGGAAGGGGAGATCATCCACCAAGAAGAAAGAAAGAACCAAGAAACACAAGGAGAAGCATGGAAAGAAAAGAGGATGCAGAGCAGGCAAGAGAAAGCAAGTGAAAAAGAGAATAAAGGGAGAAGGAATATTCAATCTCAGTGGGCTTCCCCTTGCTCCAGATGAATTAGGAGTACTAGACAAGGGATTAAAGTATGCACCCACAAAAAATATTGACAAATTTCAAACCTATATAGGAGTTCAATAATATATCAGAAAACTCAACATCAAAAAATACATGCTCAGTAACTCCACCCAGCCACGTGCTTACCCAACAGAGGATAATATATTACACAGCCAGCTACGGAATAAGTTGATTTTTAACCCTACCATTACTGACAATAAACACATAGAGGTGTTTAAAAAATTGGTACTACACGATATCAAGAAAATCAACGTAAAAAACAGAACCCAACTACATCAAGAGTGATATCCGCAAACTCACCAAAAGAAAAGACCTAGTTATCAGGCCAGCAGATAAAGGAGGAGGAATTGTGATTCAATCTAAAGAGCAATATCACGCTAGCATGCTGACCCTATTGGACGACAAGGAGACGTACTTCAGACTACCGAGCAATCCCATATTTAAGTGTAGGAAAGAGTTGGTACAAGTGGTGCATCTTGGTTTAAAGAAGAACATCCTCAATAAAAAAGAAGCAAGATTTTTGGTGCCAGAATCATGCAGAACACCTGTCATATACTCTTTACCCAAATTACACAAGGACAACATCAACCCCCCGCCAAGACCTATAGTGAACGGTATTGATTCAATTACAGCAAGGATGGGTCAATATATAGATAGCTTCCTGCAACCAGCAGTGCAACAGACGAAGGCGTACCTATGGGATACCAAACAGATGATACAACTATTAGAAGGGATAGAATAAGAAAATGGACCATGGATCATGGCCACAGCAGATGTGGCATCGTTATACACGATTATACCACACCATCGGGCATGCGAGGCCACTAAGTGGGGTCTTAGAAACTACTCGACACTTCCCTGTACGCAGAGAAAATACATAATCAAATGTTTAGATTTTTGTTTGAAGAACAGCTACTTCTGGTATAACCACAACTATTACCATCAAAATACAGGCGTAGCCATGGGAGCAAAATTTGCCCCCAGTGTTGCTGGACTGTTTATGGCTAAATGGGAAGAAGAATCGGTGTTCACCAATACACCAGTAGAATTGGAACTATACAGACGATACATTGATGATGTGCTCATTCTGTGGAAGGGAGACCAAGAGGGACTAGAAAACTTCCTCATCCATCTGAACAACAACAGTAGAAAAATAGTACTATCCTGGGACATTAGCCCCATTTCTATTACCTTCCTCGATCTGGAAATTACACAAAATAATGGAAGACTTACTACCAAGACCCACTTTAAAAGTGTAGACCGTAATAGCTATCTGCCACTGGATAGCTGTCATCATAAAAATTGGCTGTTCAATATACCAAAAGGTCAGTTAATACGCCTTAGACACAACTGCACCAATCTAGAAGACTACATGACCCAAGCCCAAAGAGTAGGACAAAGATTTGTGAACAAAGGGTACAAGAGCGACTTTATCAAAGAAAAAATCTCTGAAGTAGCGGACCTAGAGAGAACTACACTTATTAGAGATAAAGAGACATCTGGCCATATGTTGGATAATGTTCCCATCGTTTTGGACTATTATCCAATATAAGAAAGTTGAAAATATATTCAGACGCTATTGGCATATACTGCAATTGGATAGACATCTCCAAAATGCACTACCAAATAAACCAAAATTCATCTATAAGAGGGCACCTACCATCCGTGACAAAGTGGTAAAGAATGTATTAGATCCCCCAAAAAAGAATGTAACATTCTTTGCGGGGAAGGGTTTCCACCCCTGCAAAAGGTGTTACGCATGCACACATACCAAACGCCCCAATGAAAAAGTCTTTAACTTCAGATCAAGTACCACTAGAAATACATATGCAATCAGAGATTTTATAGGTTGCAACACAGAAGGGGTTGTATATGCCTTAGAATGTAGCTGTGGGCTACAATACATTGGACGAACCAAAAGGCTGCTCAGGATAAGGATTAAAAAGCATGTACAAAACATCAAGAAGGGATACCCTAAACATAGTGTATCCAAACACTTTGATTTGGTGCATAATAGAGACCCATCCCAATTGAGATTCTGGGGTATAGAACCCTACAGAAGACACTGGCGTGGGAGCCACAAAGTAAGAATGCTGAGCCAATTAGAATCCAAATGGATTTTTATTATGGATACATTTGCTCCCCAAGGACTGAATATTGAGTTTGATTTGAACTGTTTTATAAATGATTTCTGACCCCTGCTTCACTTTAGTCTGTTGATACATTTCCCCCTTTGCAGGTCTTCCCCTTACCCTAGTACGTGACTTGTCATTGCCACAACATGCAGATACATTTATGTTCATTGCAACATGGGATTGTTGTTATAGACCTGTTACACCCATCAGTATGTGAATTATGTTATATATGTAAGAGATTATTACATCCGGTCTTCTAGTCTCCATTTCTACCCATTCGGCGTCTCATATAGGTTCTATACACATAACAATGCTTCTGGACATATGCAGCTTATTCCTCCTCCACAACTGCGGTCCTTTTTCACAATAAACATTCTGGTATCCCCCTTGACCGCTTTGAGACCATATCCTCCCTCGGTGACACCAGCACTAACGCTAACTATGCATATATGCAACCTTAATCCCATTAGCAGATTATATATATTACATAGATGGCCTAAGTAGACCTGTTAGGAATCTATTCCTTGCGATTTTACTATAGTTTTACAAATACCAGCCCCTACCACCTCTATAAAAAACCAGACCTACTATCCCTGGGACAATTAATGCTTCTAGACATATGCAGATTATCCCTCCTCTACAACTGCGGTCCCATTTCATTATAAACTTTTTGGTGTCCCCCTTGCCCACTTTGAGATTATATCCTTCCTCGGTGACACAAGCACTAACTCTAGCAATGTATATATGTTATTTTAATCCCACTAGTGGATTATATATATTACATAGATGGCGTCACTGTGCCTTTTAGGAATTTACTCCTTGATACTTTATTATAGTTTAAAAATATCAGCCCCGACCACCTCTTTTAAAAACTGGACCTACTATCTCTGGGAAAACAATGCTTCTAGACATATGCAGCTTATTTCCCCACCACAATTGCAGTCTTATTTCAGAATAAACATTTTGGTGTCCCCCTTGCCCACTTTGAGATTATATCCTCCCTTGGTGACACCAGCACTAACTCCAAATATGCATATATGCAATTTTAATCCCATTAGAGGATTATATATACTACATATATGGCCTCGGCATGCCTTTTAGGAAGTTACTCCTTGTGATTTCATCATAGTTTAATAATACCAGCCCCTACCACTTTTAATGAAAACTGGACCCATTATCTCTGGGAAAATGGCTACCGGCTTGCTTACATCTCCAAGAAAATGGCAGACGGTCCCTATCTATCTGATGATCTTTGAGAAAATGGCCATTGATATAGTATCAATAAGAGTCCACAACAAAATGGCCACCATGTAATATACATATACAAGACTATTTAAGGACAAGAGTTATGCTAGTACACATCCCCTGATGAAGTCATGTGAGGTAACGATACGCGTCGGGATTGGACCACTAGCATACCGGAAGTGATGCGGTAGGACGAGCTCGCAGCTCGTGGAGTTTTGCACTATTTTTAATTTTTAAATGTGAGTGTATATTATTGAGATTTTAATAAATAGTGTTCTTATTATAAACGATATCACACTATTTTGGGCATTCCCTTCCTCTCCCTTTTTCACCCTCCATTGGAGCAATATTTGAGGAGTGTGTAGGATACAGCCACCTTCCATCAGAGAGTGATATCCAGGTGACCACCATTCACCACTAGACATTACTGGAGACTGGGAGGAACAGCTAGGAGTGACCAGGAGAAGTTGTTTGCGGGTCTGTGCACCCACACATGCTGTTACCCCACAGCACTAAGGTGAGAGGCCACCCTGCACATAGGTGTTTGCACTGTGGAAGAAGTGACACCTCTATTGTTTTTACCCACATGGAATAGCATTGGAAGATTCCTTTTCATTTTCCTGTGTTGTTTGTTGACTGCACCAGAGTTTCTCAAAATAGAGTTCTACTGATTAAGTACATAGTCTGTTTATCCACACAGACCAACATAAGAAGATATATATATATATATATATATATATATATATATATATATATATATATATATATTTGTGTTGTTTATGCTGGGGCTGCACCAGTTTCTCAAAATAGAGTTCTACTGATTAAGTACATAGTCTGTTTATCCACAGAGACCAACATAAGAAGATATATATATATATATATTTATATATTTTTCTTTTGTGTTGTTTATGCTGGGACTGCACCAGTTTCTCAAAATGGAGTTTTGTTTATTAAGCACATAGTTTGTTCATCCATTCATGCACGCTCACTGATGTGAAGCTTTATTTTTGTTATAGGCCACTGGACTTTTTTCTTATTAGTAGCGAATTAGCACTTTGTGACTGTGTGTGGACCATGTATTATAATTT
>BLSH010108976.1:85440-100641 GCA_018402905.1 Glandirana rugosa
AACAGGTGGAAGGTGGAGAAACACGAGTTCTCCGACATTGGTACTTAAAGTCTAAATGTGAAGAGTAGTGAGCAACCTTTTACACATGCAAATTTCCAGATAGTAAATTAGTAAATACTCATGGTTACAGCCTCTTGAGCACAAAGAGGTGGAAGGTGGACAAGGTTGTAAGAGTTATGTGCTTTGATTACTTACTATTGTTTTCTGGGGGAGAAAATGGTTACCAAAACCCAGGTTACAGTGTCTCTGGCACTACATATTGTTAATGATGTTTCTAGCTAAAAATGTATTGCCAACAAAGCAGACTATAAAACGAAAGGAGATATATTTCTTTATTTAGTTGGAAATATATTGAACTTTATCAAAGTCAATGGATATTTTCACTAGAAAAAGAAATCCTGAAGATGCAGCACTATTGCTGAGTCTTGCTGGAATATTTGCTGAGTATGGCAGTGTCTGGATTAATTTTACAATGCAATTCTGAAATTCCTACAGTTTCTAAGCAAAGCTGCTCTGAGAATTTATTGCAGCTTCCATACAGCCTTCCACAAATGTGTCTGAGATTTAAAAGGCTTCAAAACAACTGATTTTCCACTGCTGGGTCTTCAGCAATAGTTGCACGAATATGAAAATAGAAGTGAAGTTTTGATTTGGTGTTATTTTTAAAAGGAATAGAGGCTGTTCACCTTGAAAATTGAACGGTAGTAACAAAGGCTAACCTGGTTTCACTTTTACGCAAGGGAAATTAACAAAAAGGGTTTTTGCTAGCACATGGTGGCTTGAAGGGAACACAACTTTATCTTATTTACTAAACTCAGGGAATAATCATTTTATTAGGTGAGCTGTCTCTATTTCTTTAGTTAACTATCCCCACTGTCTGTGTCTGATGTGTAACCACAGCACTGTTTAAGGAATCAAAGAAGTGGCACTCACCCTGAACTTAGTATTACATTTAGGCTGGGTTCATACTGCTGCGGTGCGAATGTTCTGCAAATTGAATACGATTGCGTTGCAAGTTTTTTCAGTTCAGACACAAGTGCGATTTCTACATGTGTTGGTGCGAATCTACTGCAAAGCTGGAGTTGGAGGGAGAAGCTATCACAGTGATGTGTATGGGAGACTGCATGTTCAATCCGTGTTATATTTTAGTCTATGGAACTGAATTCGCAACGCACAGCATCGCACACGGATCAAACTCGCACAGGATCCTTTTTCTTCACGGATTAGATTCGCAACGCATCAATGTGAACTGCACTGGTAGAACACTATGTTATTGGAGATGACTTGCGAATTTAATCTATCGCAACGCAATCTATTCGCAGTACAGTTCGCAGCAGTGTGAACCTAGCCTAATACACAATGTTTGGAACATCAGTGTGGTAATAGCTGGAGAACTGCTGCAAGTCAGAGTCCTTTCCTTTAGGACAGATTTCCCTTCACAAAAAATTAATTCTACTCCTTTTAGGTGAACAAAGAGGAAAACTGAAAAGTTTAGTAGACAGTAGGGAAGGTTGCAGTAGTCACATTGCAAGCTACCTCTGCACCTTAACTGTGTCAGTAGGAGCCACCTTAACCACAAAATAACAATGGACAATAGCTCACATTCAACAGAACAATGAATGCAATGTCATGTATCTCTTTCAATCATTTTATTCAGTTTTTTAACAAAATGAGAATGCATTAGCAAAGTGTAATAGTTGTACACAGTGTGAATTAGAACTATTATCCCAATAGCAATTACCACCAAAGGAGATTTTGGTTTAGTAGCACAATATTTTAAGCATGTTTATGTTTCTGCTGTCTCAGATGAGGCTCACTCTCTGTAAAAGTGAATAGTCAACAAGTGACTAGATGAGGGCAAGATGAGAAATTAGTAGGACAGAAACTGATCTAATCAGGAGTCAGGACAAAGAAATGCTATACATTGGTTAGATAGATGATGTGCTTTGAACAATAGGCAATTCTATTAGTGATTAAAGTTTTTCCAAGTCCAAATCTCCACTATTTAGATTGATTTTATTTTATTTTATTAGGTCATTGTTGACTGATGACAAATTCCAGGACCTATAATAGTTTAGCAGCCAAAACAGAATTGTATGTCTTATGTGCATCACTGTGCTGATAAGGCTGCATACCCTAATCCAAAATCTATTTATTTTTAGATATGTTAACCATTTGTGGTATATGGTTCAAATAACTTGAGGAGGTCCATAAGGGTATCAAAATAATTAAATATAAAAATAATGATAATAATGATCTGTCTGTTGTCTTTATATACATAATACCTATGTATCAAAATGTTATTTTTATCCATATAATTCTCTCTCTCTCTCTCAGGCAGTCAGGCAGATAGATAGATAGATAGATAGATAGATAGATAGATAGATAGATAGATAGATAGACTGATAGAGACACACACTTGCATTCGATTGCATGAAACTGTCTTTAATTCATGTAAATCTCCATGTATATATGTAATCATAAATATACTTCTCTTAGGGTAAAGGTTATTTTACATACCAACCAACTAACTATTTGTTCATCCACAAATCTGTATACTGAATGTGTCATAAGAATAAATATAATGATAAAAGCTGTGCTGTTATAGAACCTTTCAGTCATTGAAGGGTTCATATTTAGGACCACATTAGGAACAGAGAGGCAAATGTGGTATCATAATCATTTTGCAAGGTGCATATTTGATCAATACATTGTCCAGCAAAATTAGAAAAGTACCTTCATGCAGAGTTTTTTTTTTTTAACATTGCCTCTTTTAGGGGAACCTCCTCAGGAAATGAGGGGAGGGGGAGAAAGGAACAGTGAGGGAACCTCATGAAGTCTAGGCAGTGTAAAATAATACCTGTTTAGACTACATCCCATGCAACCGCTATACTCTTTATTCAAATGCATAGCAGTGCTGAAGGTTTATGGCTCCATGCCTTGGGATGTGTTATTTAATTATTAAAGATTTTTTTTTATTGTTGGGTATTTCATCAGGCACACGTCTGTACTACTACCCTTGACAATCAATCACTTGCCTTACCTATCAATATTGTGTAATATAAAATATCAGGATGACTTTTGTGTATAGGGTGCAGCACACACCGCCTGTGTTCAGATATATCACCGTGCAAAGTCATTATCAAATAGCCTTGTTCTCCCATCACTAGGAGTAATTCGGAAGCTGAATTTTGCATGTATTCCTAAATTCGAAATAGAAATATAGAAATGTTGTACACAGGGTTCTGTAGAAGGTGAAAACCCAAAGCCTACAGTATATATAGGGGCTTACTAAACTGAGTCAACCAGGGGCTGGCTTTCATACAATGTGTATATATATATATATATATATATATATATATATATGTGTGTGTGTGTGTGTGTGTATCAGATAACTCTATGTAAACATTACTTCATATCCTTAGTACATTTCATGTGCTCCCTGTTCAGTACATAGCAGTCCATCTATGTAGATCGCATTGTTGCTGTCTCTTCGCATACTTCTCAGGGAATCCGTTGCCTAAGCTGCAGCTCAAAAAGTTTATAGCTTCCCTTTCATTCAAACTTTGTAGAAGTATATATAAGTATATTCCGCCAATAGAGAAAGGCAAATCACAGACATTAATATCGCAAATGTATCAATTCTGTCAGTGTAAGATTTCATTATTCTTTTTCATCTATTACATCAAATGACATATATGTGGCTGAAATCTAAATGCATTCTATTTGAACAAGAGTTATTATTTACTTGAAAATGTATGCTGCTGAATTTAATTTTATAACCACTAAACAATGCAGAGTAGAATGACAGCCAAGTGTTATATTTCTATTTGTGGCACAGAACTATGTGTTGCACAACACCGGACTGAAAAATATTTAATATGTTTTGGGTAGAAATTATTTTGTTTGTCTGTTTGAAGTATTTTTTTAATGTACATCAATAGGATAATTGTTTGCATAAAGTTATACACCAAAACTAAGGTTTATAGATGTTGTATAACCCTATACAAACAATAAAATAAAAGCTGGATTATAGATGAGTTCCAGTTCCTATGTATCCTTCTTGGCAGGTCTGTACACCTGTAGTAGATCCATGATTCTGCAGCTGTCTTATGACAAGTGTGTGATAAACCACAAAAGTGGAATTAAAGGATATTACAGAGATTCTCCCAGAAAACTATTAGCAGGCTGTGGAGGTTCTAGTCTAATATTGTGTAAACCAAATACCTGAACCCTGACACACAGCTCATCCATGGAAGTGAACCTCACAGAACTTCTAGGAAGTCCTGAGCTCAGTACCTGCGGTATGGAGTCACTGAGAACTGTCGCATGCGATGAGTAGATTCCCTGTACACATGCAGGGTCATACAATAAAGGGAGCAAACATGTTACTCTTTATTATTTATTTACTACGTATTTATTTATGTATTATTTATTTATTATGCATTTATTTATTATTTGTTAACTATGTATGTATTACGTATTTATTTATTATGCATTTATTTGTTATTTGTTATCTATTTATTTATTACGTATTTATTTATTTATTATGCATTTATTTATTATTTGTTATCTATTTATTTATGTATTTAGGTTGCAATGCTCCTGTGCACGGGTCATATAGCTGTCTCATACCTATACATTGTGTGGGACGTGTCTTCTCTTGCCTGTCACCTGAGTGGAAAGACAAAAGGTGACACACATGTCCACAGTCACGATGTGTGATTAGGATCTGGCTGCTTGTGTAATACTGGAGCTGAAATGACAGGGAATTTACTGACTTACACTCAGCCGAAATTATACATCAAGTTCAGCCCAGCCCTTTCTATAAAATCGGAGGGAAAATAATTAACATAGCATTAAAGTGTTCACATCTTGTTAGACTATAATCTAAAAAAATGCAGTGCTATGAAGGCATTCCAGAAATGGGAGAACAGATCATTCTCAATTCTAAGAACATAGAAGCCATCCCTCCACAATCCTGGCAGTACAATCTTAACTAAAAGATTGGATAAAGGAAATACAAGAAAAGAAAAGTCTTCCGGAATAAATAGCTCTGTTTTAAAATCATTGCAACGGCTGAATTATTCTCTGCTTCTAATATATGTCTTGTCATGTAAAGAAATTGTATGTGCTCCTTGTTGGTACACATGATATAAGAAATTCTATGATGGCATCCTTCATTCATATGGGCAATGTACCACAGACCAACAACCTCAGAAGTCTGCTTCCATTTTATGGACACATCCATAGTCTCTTTTCTATGACAATTGTGTTTTTTTTTCTTTTGCTTTCCAGGCTGGTTTCATCTAAATTTTTCTCTATTTTTATCTTCTAGCAATTCATTGTATGTGTGTTCTGTGTTTTGCATTATATAAACGCATCTATTGTTACTTTATGATATATAACTTAATGGAGAATTTAATAAAAATTTCTGAACACTTCCAGAAAGGGAGAACCATTATACCTTCACCTTTTATGGAATGTTATTTCAATGGAATATATGATATGAGCACTTCTCCATGCAAGAGTAAGTAAAAGTGTGTGTGTGTGTATATATATATATATACATAGTGAGAGAGAGAGAGAGAGAGAGAGAGAGAGAGAGAGATTGATAGCTATATCTATTGATGTATAGATAGATAGATAGATAGATAGATAGATAGATAGATAGATGTGTGTGTGTTTTTTTTTCTATATGCATACAATACAAATATAGCAACCCACAAACACACACAATAAATATTATATAAAATCTAATTTATTTTGCAGCCTATTGTAGTTATTTAATTTACTATTACAATTACTCTGTCATTTTTAGGTATTATTATTATTATTTATTCAGAATGTATCTGTCTGGCAACGTTTAAGTAGTGCTTTATAAAATAAAGGAAAACAGTACCTTTACAAGTCAAGAAAACAGGGTCTGGAGGGCCCTGGTCAAATTGCTTTGCTTTTTATGTTTTCTAATCATTTGTTATTTGCATTCAAACCTTGCAAAATGTAGAAACCTCAAATAATCCAATTAATAACAACAACAAGAATACACACTGTAAGGATTGACTTTAATAAAGGCTTGCAAACTTTAAAAATGAGTGAACATGGAGTGTTAAAAAAATCATCTATAATTACTCTTGCAAAGTACCTAGTTTTTCCATCAATATCTGCCTGCTACTTGAGCTGCACACAAGCTTCTTCATATCCTCTGTTTTTCTGTTTGTCAGTTTTATTTTGCTCTTTGGCACCTATTTTGTTGGCCTCCATGTTCTACTCTTTGTGTGTATGTGTCCATATCATCTGTTCATCTGTATGCTGTTCCAGTTTGTGTATATATATATATATATATATATATATATATATATAAATATTTTTTTGTTTTATAGTCATCTGTATCTGAGACTGTGCCTGTGTATCTCATCCCCCCTCCCCATTTCCTTTCCGTCAAAGTCAAGTTCAAGAATATTTAATTAGTGCTGCAGTGAATAGGGAGGGGGACTTAGCGGACTGTGGAGGGCCATTCCTCCCCTCCCTTTCCTCCATGCCTTCTAATAGAAGGGCTCAACTTCATTCTCTGTATATTTTCTCAATTTGCCTAGAAATACAGCATGATGTCACCTATAAAGCAATAAATATGTGTCCCTGTTGATTGACAGCTGAACTGAGATCCTGCTGGGGTAGGAGAACTGGAATTTCTCATTAGCACAGGCCAGCTGTATTTAGGCTCATACTGTACATGTTTCTGTGACCAGCTGGTGTACAGCACTGCTAGTATAGCTAAATCAGTATACTCAGCTCAGCATGAAATATTACACTATGCCTGCAAACCTCCACTGCTCAGCCAGCAAAAATAGCCAAGTGAAATGGGAATGCTGTAGTGGCTCCCTCACTGCTTGGATTAGTAGCACCAAGGCCATATAAATCAGCGGTAAAGGGAACTATTTAGCATGTCAACAGTGCAGTCCCCATCATATAACATTCACAAATATGACATGATGATAAGATAGTCAGGTCCAGTTTATCAGTGGAATAACCATCAGTACAACTGAGGGTGCAACATAAAAATAAATTACCATAAGGGCAATTAAAGACAATCTGTCATCAGTAAAACATTTTTCACATTTGAAGCAGTTCACTAATTAGATAAAGTAACACATTTTGACCAAGTCAATGTAATATTATTGCTGCAATGCCATGCACTATCCACCAGGTAGGAGCCATGTTGAATAATTACCTTTCATGGCCAGGCACTAAACACTTTGACTGTAAGTAGCTCTTGTGCAGACTTTTTCAGAAGCACCTGAGATTTAAAGTATATGTATAGCTAAAACTTTTATTATTTTGTTTTGGGTAGAGTAAACCCAAACACAGGTGGACGAATCTGCAGTGCCGGTTTTTGTATTCTGACAGCCGGCACCTACAGCTGTCAGAATACCTGAACAGTGGCTACTTTTGGTTGGTTACAGCTGCTGTTTGGCCAAATATTTCTGGCTGGCTCCTCATCAGGAACTAGCTAAAATTTTCTCAGTATATGGTCAGCTTAAGCAGGATTAAACACCTCATTGGTTTTGTTTATTTATTTATTTGTTTCTTTGTTTTTTTTTTGTTTTTGTTGGCTGTGTCCTGCTAAGAAAATCTCTCTTTACTTTCTGTCTTGTAGATGCAAAGAGAAGAAAGACAGCCATCTCCCCAAAGTGAGGGAAAGTCCCCTCACTTTCTGTCTGTCACAAAATTCACAAGGACACCCAGAGGGGTGTATGTCCTCAACAGGGAGACAGACAGCAATAAAAAAAATTGGCAAAGTATCTTACCCTTCTCTTTCTACTCAGACCTATAAAAAAATACCTAAAGAGTGATGCTCCTAATTAAACCTTCTGATGTATCTGTAGGCAGGTTGCCTACAGAAATGCTGGTTTTAGTTAGTGGATGGTCCAGGCTGGGGGGGGGGGGGGCAAGAGTTAATGTGTGCGCTGCTGTTCCCAGGCTTTTTGGATCCAGCCTACCCACCGGTGATATAAATATAGGGGAAGGCTAAGCACTAAGCAGGATATGTTGTGACTACTGTGGAGCAGGACTGCTGCACCTTGCAGTCCGTCTGAGGCACCGGGAATCTGGAGATCAGCAAACACTTGGAAGATGCCTAAATGGACTACTACCTTTCAGAGGTGTGCCTGGGCAGCCAGGTAGGGATAGAAAGGGTTCTTCTAATGCTAATGTTCATCATGGGCTGTAATGCTGAAAGAATTTTAAGTAAAGTTGAATCAATGGTTCTAAGCCTAGTCTGAAGTTATTCAAAGGGGTACATGTTGGTTCTGGTGTATCAAAAGAAATTAGGTTAGTAAAGCACACAATGGGTAAGAAGTAAAGCTATTACCAGGTCTACTCGGCAGGACAGGCAAGAGGAGTAATATAGTTGCTTTACAGTGCCTTTAAAAAGTTTTCATACCCCTTGAAATTTTACACATTTTGCTATGTTAAAACCAAAAATGTAAATGTATTTTATTGGGATTTAATGTGATAGACTAACACAAAGAGGCACATAATTCTGAAGTGGAAACACATATGATAAATGGTTTTCAATTTTTTTTACAAATAAATATGTGAAAAGTGTGGTGTGCATTTGTATTCAAGCCCCCTGAGTCAATACTTTGTAGAACCCCTTTCGCTGCAATTACAGCTGCAAGTCTTTTTGGGGATGTCTCTACCAACTTTGCACATCTAGAGAGTAAAATGTTTGCCCATTCTTCTTTGCAAAATAGCTCAAGCTCTGTCAGATTGGATGGGGAGCATCTGTGAACAGTAATTTTCAAGTCTTGCCACTGATTCTTAATTGGATTTAGGCCTGGACTTTGACTGGACCATTCTAACACATGAATATGCTTTGATGTAAACCATTCCATATGTTTAGGGTCGTTGTCCTGCTGGAAGGTGAACCTCCACCCCAGTCTCAAATCTTTTGCAGACCCTAACATATTTTCTTCTAAGATTGCCCTGTATTTGGTTCCATCCATCTTCCCATCAATTCTGACCAGATTCCCTGTCCCTGTTAAAAAAAAGCATCCCCACAACATGATGCTGCCACCACCATGTTTCACGGTGGGGATGTTGTGTTCAGAGTGATGTGCAGTGTTAGTTTTTCGCCACACATAGCGTTTCGCTTTTAGGTCAAAAATTTAAATTTTGGTCTCATGCAACCAGAGCACCTTCTTCCACAAGTTTGCTGTGTCCCACACATGGCCTTTTTGCAAACTGCAAATGGGACTTATTATGGTTTTCTTTCAACAATGGCTTTCTTCTTGCCACTCTTCCATAAAGGCCAGATTTGAGGAGCACACGACTAATAGTGGTCCCGTGGACAGATTCTCTCACCTGAGCTGTGGATCTCTGCAGCTCCTTCAAAGTTACCATGGGCCAATTGGCTGCTTCTCTGATTAATGCTCTCCTTGCCCGTCCTGTCAGTTTAGGTGGATGGCCATGTCTTGGTAGGTTTGCAGTTGTGCCATACTCTTTCCATTTTCAGATGATGGATTGAACAGTGCTCCGTGAGATGTTCAAAGCTTGGGATATTTTTTTTTTATAACCTGACCCTGCTTTAAACTTCTCCAAAACTGTATCCCTGACCTGTCTGGTGTGTTCCTTGGCCTTCGTGATATTGTTTGTTCACTAAGGTTCTCTAACAAACCTCTGAAGGTTTCACAGAACAACTGTATTTATACTAAGATTAAATTAGACACAGGTGGACTCTATCTACCTATTAGGTGACTTCTGAAGCCAATTGGTTCCACTAGATTTTAGTTAGGAGTATCAGAGTAAAGGGGGCTGAATACAAATGCACACCACACTTTTCAGATATTTATTTGTAAAAAAAATTTAAAACCATTTATCATTTTCCTTCCACTTCACAATTATGTGCAGGTTTGTGTTGGTCTATCACAGGCATCCTCAAACTACGGCCCTCCAGCTGTTGCGGAACTACACATCCCATGAGGCATTGTAAAACTCTGACATTCACAGACATGACTAGGCATGATGGGAATTGTAGTTCCTGAACAACTGGAGGGCCATCGTTTTATCACATAAAATCCCAATAAAATACATTTACGTATTTGGATGTAACATGACAAAATTGGAAAATTTCAAGGGGTATGAATACTTTTTCAAGGCACTGTAGATAACCAAGGACTTGCATTCCAGCCAGTTGTGAAGTGTGGTACCTGGTATAGGTGACGGGTTCTTCGTTATCGAGAGGGTCGATGCACTGGCTCGCTCCCCAGTGGTTGGTTTATAGCAGCAACCAGAACCAAACCCACATTACAGAGATCTGTGGCCTGGTCATATGGTAAAACAGTGAAGGAGTCAACAAACACACTCATAAGGTCCATTCTATGTGCACGACGGGACACCATTCTGTTATTGGGAGTGAGGTAACAGAGGTATGCTGGGCTGGTGGAGAGGGCACAGACTCAGCAGTGTCCACCCTAATTGCAACGTGCATCAAGCTAAGGTGTGTAGAGGCATGGGACAACATGTTTCAGAGAAACTCTGTACTTTTATGACTGCACACAGTGACACAGCTCATCTCTAAGTCAGGGAATTGCCTTAATTTTTGATTCTTACATGACTGCAGTCCTTGCCTGGTCCCAGTCATTGATGGGTGCATGCACAGCGAAAGGTACCTCCACGTGCAGGGCTAATGGCACAACCACATATCCATTCAGAACCTAAATTTGGGGTGCCAGTGTTGATAGCTGTATGAAAATGTCAAGTGCTTCACATTAATGCAGCCCTCACCAGCTACACATGTTTATCTCTGTGAAAGCTCCAAGTCACAATCTGAGGCTTACACAGGGCCAAGGATTATTTACCCACCCTTGTGTTTCAGTTCCAGTTGCTCAAGCAGCCAATTTCCAAGCACCAGAGCAGTTAAAAGGGGTATAAATGACATGCACCCACAATACACGCTAGTAATAGTTAGTTCTCTTTTTTTCCCATTGGTCAGAACTCACAAGTAGCAGGGGATTGAAAGGATGATGAGTATGTACTGATGGCATCATTAAAGTGAACCTATTCCTTTAACCATCATGGGCAAACCACAGTTTTGTTTTAAAAAATGTAGGCTACACATTTTCTGTATATTTGCAAATGAAGGCTTTTTTACTGCATTGATGTCTTCCTGTGTCGATTACAGTTTTCTTAGCAAAAGCTACTCTAATGTAGGCTTGAATACTATTATTTGGTGGTCCAGTCACTGGAGTTATGGGGATTGTGATCAGAGATAAAATAAAGCCTGCTAGCAGGCCACAAGCTTGCTCTCCTGGGAGGACAATACTTTATTTGCATGTGTCTCCTCGTGACATATCACTGTCTTACTTCCATTTGGTCCTAGTCCTTTGAGTTTGTTGAGTGTTGCACTTTATGCTTAGGCACAGCATCATATGAGCACTACTGGGGCTGCATTGTCTTTTAAAAACCAAGCATTTAGCATTTCACCAACACGAAACATGCTACAGTGTAAAGCGGGCATCAGGCATGGCTGTCATAAAGATAATTCTTCACTTATATTTCTTAAATATCTAATTCCGACAGATGCCTTATTGATATTAAATTATATAGAGAAGATCTACAGCTGTTACAGAGAAAACGAAGGTGTATTCATGTGTTTTATGGAGAAAATTGTTAAACATGACTGGGTAGTGAGGGAAAATTATTGTATATTAGTCTTATTAGTCTGGCCTTTAATTCTTCATCAAGACCTTTCTTCAGCTGATTGGTGCAATTGCATACAAATTTAGCAGCAATCTGGCATATGCTCAAATATTGGCCACTTGGTTGCCACTTCTTCCTCCCACTTGACCCACACAGCGCCAAATTTATGGTTGCATACATTAGCATCTATCTTTCAATTTCAGAAAAAAAACGTATTTAAAAACATTGGCATTTGCATGAAAGTTGGTACCCTTAGAGCCCTACACCCACTGATTGGTCTATTTCATAATGCCGATAATATAGAAGGACAATTAAAATATCTATCCTGGCTGAATTGTTTCTGCCCCAATCACCAGCCCTAACAGACCAAATCATACTACCCAAACAATATTTTAGGAAAACTGAATGTGCCTCTTAAACCTGTCTATGGTTCAAGATTCTTACTATGGAGCTACCAAGGGATCAGTTGAGAGAGATTATGCATGTATTTTAGCAAAATGCCTGGTATCACATAAATAACTACAGGAATCTCTTGTTAAACTCGATGTTCTCTGATGTGTCTTACCCAACAGTCCTGACTTGTTTTTGTTCTTGTATAAACAAACCTGGAGTGTCGTTATAAGCGCTCGCAAACTGCCCCGGTGATCCTCAGCTCTATCGTGTGCCTCTATGATTAAGCCCCGAGGGTGGGGCGAAAAACACATCAGGGAGCGTGGCAAGAGAGGGGCCAAGGCTGAGGCCACTTCACTGATATCTTACTATCCTGACTGATAGGAGTGCAGCGTCCTTAGACTTCATACCATTTTTGTTTTTCTTAGTCTCCTAAATATACAGGAATGCTTTCCTGTCCTGACCACTACCTGAAAGTGAGGGAAAACTTTTCCCCAGTGGAGTCAAAGGTAGAAATGAAAACCTGACAGAAATGTATTTTTGTTTATTTATTTCAGGTACTTATATAGCGCCATCAATTTACGCAGCGCTTTACATATACATTGTACATTCACATCAATCCCTACCCTCAAAGAGCTTACAATCTAAGGTCCCTAACTCACATTCATACATACACATACAAGGGCCAATTTAGACAGGATGTATCAACCTACCAGCATGTCTTTGGAGGGTGGGAGGAAACCGGAGTACCCATAGGAAACCCACGCAGGCACAGGGAGAACATGCAAACTCCAGGCAGGTAGTGTCGTGAAATGTATCTCTTTCCCACCTTTTATAAAACAAAATAAGCATTTGCAGGAGAGGCTTTAACATTCTTCTGTGTTAAGCAGTAAGCACTATAAAAGCAATTTATATTCTGCAGAATTATAAATATTATACTTGTTTTACAGGCTGTAATTCTGTGCTGCATCTTCTTAGCTGGATGTAACCATTTTTAAGAGTTTTTCTTTATTTGAATTACAGTGGTCCAATATTTGGAAAAGTGTGCATTTGTGTGTGATGTCAAATCGTAACTCCTGGCCTTCCTAGAGACAGCAGGAAAAAAAACGGTATGAACTCTGGTGTGAAGCACAGATCATTTTAGGTCTCCATCCACTCACAATACAAAAACTTGATGGGAAGGACATTAGTACCCACAGCAGCAATAACTCCTGAGCACTGTTACTGCTATTTTCAAAAAAATTCAAGAGGGCCAGCTCATCAAATAATTATTATAGATTGCTGACTGCATGCTTTAGTCAGTTCAGAAGTGGTAGCAAACTAGTAACAGACCATCATTCCCAAGAAGGCACCTGACATTGTAGACTGGTTTGGCTTGCTAACCATTGCAGTTCTAGCAGAAAGGCTAGATTATCCACAATGTATGGTTAAGGTGAGGATGGGCAAAGAGCACCAGATGCCACCATGAGTTCTGCTTCTAATGAGGCATCTCCCACCCAGTGTCTGCTGGCGGTAATTGCAAATCCAATGATGACATGGGAGTTGTGATGGGGGAACCACATCAGCAAAGATAAGGAGGATAAAAACAAACAGCAAAACAGAAGAGGAAATCGAAGGAGGATTTAACACCGCCTTCTCAAGACAGATCTTTAAAATTTTAGTGTGGTATTACAAAATATGCAATGGTATGCACCAGACAGACTTTGAATGGGCCAAAGAAACTAAAATCATTACAGCCAAAGTCAGGAAAACACACAAGTTTAAAAACTAATGGTATTGGCTATAACAATTATGCCTCTTTTTGTGCATTGGAGGCCAGTTCAGTGTATACCAGTGTATATTTTATTGTAACAAACTATAGTACTAAAGCATCATTTGTCTTGACCCTTGTCCCTTTTGGCTTATGTAAAGCCACTAAAGTAACACCCAGTTATCTATACAGTTTAAGGTCACACTTTCTCATTTCTCCTACACTCTTAGCTTATTTTGCTGCTGAATATAATATATAGGACATAATTCAGGAAGCAAGACTCACATGGCCCTCATAGAGAGAGCTGGAGATAAAAAAAGGTGTTGATGTTTTGCACGCAGCAGCTTAATGTGATGTTTTTGAATTCTATGGTTCTCCTACCGTGATTTGTTTTCTTACATTATAGTGTGTGCATTGTGCCTCTTTTTTTGTATTATTTCTTACCAGAAACTGCTCACATTGAATTCTTTACTTGTTTGCTGAATACACACCTCTTCCGAGAAATTGTGCCCTGCAGAGCCCTCCGCTCCCTGTAACAGTGGGTTGCTATGCAGCAGGAGCATGCAGATATCCAAACATGACTTACTGGGAAATTATGTTACTACACACATGTAAGGTTTTGACTTTTAAGACCACTACTGCAATGGATAGCAACATGAAATACACACATGCTCATATACACATATATAAATACATAAATAAAATTGACCTCTATACATCTGTAAAAAAAAAAAACATCCACCAGTAACCCCCCTGTGAATAAGGCTGGCCATACATTATACAATTTTCTTGTACAAATCTCTTTTAGATTTACCAAAACCATATTATATGAGGTCAAACCTAAACACTTTCAATTTGTATGCAGTTAGACAGGCTCTTGCACTGCATAGTTGAAGGTAAATAGAGTTGAGCGAACACCTGGACGTTCGGGTTCTGCTGGTCCGTCCGAACTTCGGGACAAAGTCCGGGTCCGGGTCCGGACGGAACCCGAACGCTCGCACGGACAATGAACCCCATTGAAATCAATGGGGACCCGAACTTTTAGGCACAAAAATGGCTGTAGGAAAGTCCTGGAAAGCCCCAGAGGGCTGCAAAAGGAAGTAAAATGGGGGTAAGGGTAGGGCAAGTGCCCTACAAAAAAATGGGGACAGGGAAATAACTTTAAATATTTTTAAAAATATAAAAACATAAAAAATGCAAAAATGGAGATGAATGTGGTTCATCTTCAAACTGTGTCTGAAAAGTATTAATTAACGGTAGAAGCCATATAACTGTTCTAAAATCATCTTCAAACTAGGGCAAGTGCCCTACAAATAAATGGGGATAGGGAAAATAAATTAAAATCAAATAAAAAAATG
>BLSH010108976.1:102062-126775 GCA_018402905.1 Glandirana rugosa
CTATCGACGAAACCGACGTTTCGACTATGAGTGTTCTAAAAACAAACGTATAATGAAATAATAACCTACTTATTTCACTTGTTTCGAAACGGAGTAAGTGATTCGGTTTGTTTTTGAGGGAAATTTTTCACAAATACGAAGTGGGGAAATTATTTAGTTGAGCCAGACAAAATTTATAAATACTAATATTTTTCTATAGTATCAATTACCGTTTCTACAACCTCTTATAAATTATTAATACATACAGTAGATGATTACCGTACCGACACTAACCGGTCACGTAGTACACTGGGTCGGAGAAATATTCGACCTCAGTTTTCCCTACACTAACCCAAGGAGCATGTGACTGCAGCACTGTGACTCCAGCTTATAAAGAGGCTGGGTCACATGATGCACTGGCCAATCACAGCCATGCCATTAGTAGATGACATACATAATTATTAAATATTCTCCAACATCTTTGCCATTAACTATGATATCTTTTTATAATCATAAATATTTAAAACAGACCGAGTTGATTTATTAAAGGGGTGAAGCATAAACACTTTTTAAAGGGAGTTTTTGTTTGGCTTAGTGAATGAGGCAAAGCTTTGTTCACTTTATTCATCCAATAATAAAGTAATATGCAAACAAAAATCTTGTGAGTATCAGCTTTGCAGCCAAAGCAGCTATCAACCTTTTGCACCTTTCTTTCCAGCTCACAAAACAAGAAATGAGGAGTCAGGGTTTAAATTCATCCTCTTGTGCATTATTTGTCTACTGATAGAGGTATTTTCCAAAATGACATATGATGGAGCTCAGACATAATTATAAATTTTCTTTAGGAAATAGGACAGTCAGTCAGAGGTTACATAAGTGTTTCAAATTCTAGCTCTGATAGACACCTTTCCATGTCTCATCTATGGTTTAGCTACAAGATGTACAGCTGTTCTTGTTGAATAGAGAGGAGTTGAATGTGTTTTTTGCTATTGATATAATGTCTTTGTTTAGGGCTATATGTATTATACTTCTTGGTTTTACTATATGAAATGTTCAAAGACCTTCTGACATGACTAATGATTAGTCTAATGACAGTTAGAAATTACCAGCAGAGATACATCTAGCATTGGCTCAGTTAAATATCTGTGTGAGGAATACATCAAAGTCATTCTGAAATCTCCATTAATGCAAAGTCTCAAGATACTATCACCTCCCCTACAAGGCGGGTACACCCAGGAAGCATATAGCCTTCAAATTACTGACGCTAAGTGCATTAAGATAATGTGTTAGGTGTCACAAGCAAAATCTCATGCCTGTTGTGGGATTTTGGTTACTGGCGGTGACTAAGAATTGTCTCCAGTTCGCTGCTGTGACTTCTCACCACAGTTGTCTTTATGTTTGGCTTTTAACAGTACTGTTAAACTATGCAATAATAGATAGCTGGTCTAGACAACATTGGACTCAATCACCCACCCAAGGTCTGAATTTTGATTTATGTGTCCCACTCAGCATTCTTTAAATGGGCTGACCCCACTGAGATCTTTCCAATTTCCTTTGGAATACCTTACAAATACATTACAAAGTAAGAAATGCATGTTCATCATGCTCATAAGCTTTAACATGTCAAAGTAATTTCAAAAGTTGTTTTCAACTTTATTTAAATCTGAAGATTTCCATAAAATAACACTGTGAGATTCCACCATCATGGTCCTTCTTTAGGCACTTCCTGTTATGGAGTGACAGCTGCTTTCCAATTGTGTTTTTTTTATGTGTTACCCTGTCACACACATCCTTGCATGAAACTACAAGAGCCTGTTCTAACACACCTAGCACAGGGGAGAGACAACTATGGCCCTACAGATGTTGAGAAACTATAAGTCCCATCATGAGGCAGAGTTATGCCTGTGAGAGTCCTGCATTGCCTCATGTGACTTGCAGTCCCTTTAAAGCTGAAGAGCTGTAGTTTGGAGTCCCCTGGTAGGGAAATGATGTGCAGCTAGCGCTGGAATGAATGCATGTGGACAGAAATTATCAGAAAGAAGATGGAGGAGAAGAGCAGCACTGAAAGGCAAAAAGGATGGAAAAAAACATAACTTTTGTTTATGACACGCAATGCTCTAGCAAACTAAAATAAATATTGCCACCATAGGCAAATATATATAAGTTCAACAATGTAATATATCAGATGTTCTGCTAAGGGTGTTAGACCATCCTACATTTAAATTTAATCAGAATTACCTTTCCTCTAAAGTTTTTCTTTTATGAATATCGTTTTTATTGCAGTTTTTCAAAGTGAAATACATAACAGAGCCTATTGGGCATACACAGGCTCTCACACACAATAAAAAACTAAAAGAAAAGCAAAATAAACATACTAGAACACACTAAAAAAACAACCAAAAGTTAGCATGCTCGGACCACCTGGGCAGGCTGAATCACAAGCGTTTTTTTTCCACAAACAACCTTCAGCGCTTAACTCATTGAATGATACGTACTCTCCTGAATCTTAGGGACCCCATGAAATATCTACCAAGCGGAGCATAAATGTACAATTCCACTACATTCCGCTCGTCCGACCACCCATTCCTTTTTGACACAGAGCAGGCGCGCTGTCTGAGAATAGACGGCTGCGCCGCTCTGGCATCCAGCAGAGCGCTCGCTCCACGGACGCCCGTCAGCCAGATGACAGCTGCTTTGCAGCCCACGCTGGCACCTCACACCGCGATCCCTCTCGGTCAGCCGATCCTGAAAGGGTTCAGTTGGGATACACACTAGCCAGATGAAAGCTGCTTTGCAGCTCATGATGGCAGTTCCTATTGCAACCCATCCGTATCAGCTGGTCTGGTGATTACAAATTCTTCCATTTCCCCACAGATCTCCATATGGACTGACATTCAGATATCTGAACTGATTGAACAACAGGTCAGTCAAACTGTTCAGCATCACCACCATGTTAGTTTTGCTTTTAAAATAATAGTCTAACATTTACACTTGTTAATTCAATCTAATTTAACTCAATCTATCTTTAGCCTATTGGTCCTAGTTAAACTATTTTTTTTCCCTTCCTTTTTTAAGGAAGACTTGCAAAGAATAATACAAAATATATACTTATGAAATAAAAAATTATTTTTTCCATAAATTAATATTTAAAATAGAAAGTTATGTTATTCTTTATCATTTTTTTATTTATTTCTTACACTTTATATATTTTTTACACTTTATATTTTATTCGCTCTGTTCAAGCAATTTTTTTTTTTTAGCATCTTATGTTCCTACGGTTTATCAAAATATTTTAAATTATGATGGATCAATTTTTAGCACATATTATATGAATACATGCATATATAGTTTATACCATCTGAATCTTTTTTGTGACTTTATTGTGTGTATATATTATTTTATTTTTGTCTCCAATAGCCCTGAGGAAGGGGGATGCCATTTGACCCCCGAAACGCGTTGGCATTTTTTACTATTCTTCCTACCGAATAAAATCCACCTTTGCAACTTTTACACCTTTGTCTCGGGCGCTCCATTCGTATCTAGGATTTGATCTTATATGTGAATCGACACGTCAAGTCGTTTACAGCGGTAGCAGCCCAGGCCCCGCAAGAGGGCGTACCATCAAAATTTCCAGATCACGCCCCCATAGAGGCACTGGATATTGGGGATCTACCCCTATCTCCCTACGGACGATATACCCAAACGAGGGATTGTGTTTCCAGCACGGTCTACTTTCCATTCTTTGAACTACATGAGCTGTGGCTAATTACATATCAGACGTGTCCGTTTATGAAACTGTGAGCATCGGCGATCCCGAGGATCACCGATGATCTCAGTTTATTAACGGTTAACATGTTCTGCGCTGAATCAATCATCTCCACACATGGAGAAGATGTCACTGACTGACACAGAAATGGCCAGTTTAAGAAGATGCGATCTCAGCACTTCACTGGCAATCTTTGTCAGAATTCACCCTCCCTGATTCACCAGCTCAGAGGTGGAGAATTGGAGAGTGAAGAGAGAATCCCGGGTGAAAGAGGAAGATTACCGACTTCCTTCTTGCTCGGTCAGACCCCCCAACACATTAACCATGTCTGCCTGCCATGTTTATGTATATATATACATATATATATATATATATATACATTAATGAGGTGGGCGGTCTCCTCAGAGAATGTCGGTGTACTCAGCAGTAATAATTTATCACTGCTTAATAAACCTCTGTGTTTCAGTGAATTTCTGGTTACTGAATTCTCGCTATCTCTCATGAGATTCCAGTATCAGGGGGCACTCTCCTCTGTTGGAAGCGTTTGTAGATCATTTCACTTCACAAAAGGAGAAGTGATCTACACTGCTTCATAAACAGGCACACAGAGGAGAACGATCTCCTCTGTAAATGCCAGAGCAGTGGATTTTTTCCACTGCTTCATAAACAGACACCAGAGTATTGACTAGTCATCCAGAGAATCTGCATTTGTAGATGGAGATTCCACTCATATGTCGCACACTTTGTGAAATTTCTTGGCACAACCATGAAACAGGTAAGTGGTCTTGTATAATGGCAGGGCTAAATTGACTAACCGTTTCCAACCCTTTCTCTAATGTTAACAAGTAAAATAATACAATGCATCTAAAACATATCATTAGAATTGCCAATGTCAGTGCTTTTGATCGTCACTAGAGTTGAGCGGACACCTGGATGTTCGGGTTCGGCGGAACTTCACGAAAAAGTTTGAGTTCGGCCCCGAACTTGACCTGAACTTGACCCCGAACCCCATTGAAGTCAATGGTGACCCGAACTTTTGGGCACTAAAATGGTTCTAAAAAAGTCCTGGAAAGGGCTAGAGGGCTGCAAAAGGAAGCAAAATGGGGGTAAGAGTAGGACAAGTGCCCTGCAAACAAATGTGGATAGGGAAATAACTTAAAATCACATAAAAAAAATGGAGGAGGAGGTGGATGTAGAGTAGGAGGTTAAGGAGGCCTCAAAAAAAGACTAAGTTGACTTAAGTGGCTGTGTGAGGCCGGTATAAATGTCTATTCTGCACAAGGTACAGACAAGTCTTGTGGGATCCATGCCTGGTTCATTTTAATAAACGTTAGCTTGTCCACGTTGGCTGTGGACAGGCGGCTGCGCTTGTCTGTGATAATGCCCCCTACCGTGCTAAACACTCGTTCAGACAATACACTGGCTGCAGGGCAGGCCAGCACCTCCAAGGCATAAAGGGCAAGCTCAGGCCATATGCCCAATATGGAGACCCAGAAGTTGAATGGGGCAGACCCATCAGTCAGTACGTGTAGGCGTGTGCACACATACTGTTCCACCATGTTGCTGAAATGCTGCCTCCTGCTAAGACGTTGCCTATCAGCTGGTGGTGCTGTTTGTTGTGGCGTGCTGCTGACAAAGCTTTTCCACATTTCAGCCATGCTAACCCTGCCTTCTGAGGTGCTGGTGGTGCCACAAATGCATTGGCAACCTCTTCCTCCTCCTCTGGCTTCGCCTTGTGCTTCCACTGAGCCCCCGGTGTCATTTTGGAATGCCCTCAGCAGCGCGTCTACCAGCGTGTACTTGTAGTTGCGCATCTTCCGATCACGCTCCAGTGAGGGAATTAAGGACGGCAGATTGTCCTTGTAATGGGGAACTTGTAAGGGTGGCCCCCCAGTAATCAGCACAAGTTGCAATGTGGGCAACTCAGCTGTCATTGCGCAGGCACTGCAGCATGTAGTCGCTCATGTGTGCCAGGCTGCCCAGAGGCAAAGACAAGCTGTCCTCTGTGGGAGGTGTATCATCTGTGTCCTCCGTATGCCCCCTGCCATGCTCCAGTGATGCCCACGAGCTGCGTTGGGTGCCACCCTGCTGTGAACACGGTTCCTCCTCCTCCTCATCATCATCCTCATTCTTCTCATCCTCCAGAACTGTGCCCTGGCTTGAAAATGTTTTACCTGGCCTATGCTGGTGAAGGAACCAACTCTCCGAGCCACTTGTGAATGACTGGCCTGATAACTGTGGAAATGACCCCTCTTCCTCCTCCTCCTCTTCCTCCTGTTCCACATCCTCTTCCATCATCGCCCGAAGTGGTTTTTCAAGGAGACATAGAAGTGGGATAGTAACGCTTCCTCGGCACTGGCCATGTTGGGGGAGTACTCAAAACACTGCAATATGGTACACAGGTCTCGCATGGAGGCCCTCTCGTTGGTGGTGAAGTGGTGCTGTTCTGCAGAGCGACTGACCCATGCATGCTGCAGCTGAAACTCCACTATTGCGTGCTGCTGCTCGCATAGTCTCTCCAGCATGTGCAAGGTGGAGTTCCACCTTGTGGGCACGTCGCATAGGAGGTGGTAAACGGGAAGGCCGAAGTTCCGCTGCAACGCAGACAGGCGAGCAGCAGCAGAGTGAGAACGCCAAAAGCGCGCACAGACGGCCCGCACTTCTGCAGCAGCTCTGACTTATCCAGGTAGTTTTTTAGACATTTCTGCACCACCAAATTCAGCACATGCACGAGGCAAGGGATGTGCATCAAACCGGCTCAGCCCAGAGCTGCTACGAGATTTCACCCATTATCGCACACCACCAGGCCGGGTTTGAAGCTCAGTGGCAACAACCACTCATCGGTCTGTTGTTCAATGCCCGTCCACAGCTCCTGCGCAGTGTGGGGTTTATCCCCCAAACATATCAGTTTTAAAACAGCCTGCTGTCGTTTCCCCCTGGATGTGCTGAAGTTGGTGGTGAAGGTGTTACGCTGACCGGATGAGGAGGTAGTAGAGGAGGAGGAAGCGGAGTAGGAGGAGGCAACAGGAGGCAAAGAGAAATGCCCTGCAATCCTCTGTGGCGGAAGGACATGCGCCAAACTGTTATCCGCCTCAGGCCCAACCGCCACTACATTTGCCCAGTGTGCAGTTAGCGAGATATAGAGTCCCTGCCCATGCTTACTGGTCCACGTATTAGTGGTTATGTGGACCTTGCCACAAATGGCGTTGCACAGTGCACACTTGATCTTGTCCCCGACTTTTTTTTAAACCAGCAATATAGACGCACTTTTTATTTTTGGGCAAGAAATGCACAGCAAGGTGCAAATGTACTATGTAGCACTATTTATTAATACTAAAAAAAAAAAGAATAATAAATTATTATTATTATTTTTTTAAACCAGCAATGTAGACACACTTTTTATTTTTGTGCAAGAAATGCACCGCTGGCCGCAAATGTAGTATTTACGATATATTTTTTTTTAAACCAGCAATGTAGACGTACTTTTTATATTTGTGCAAGAAATGCACCGCTGGCCGCAAATGTACAGGGTGGGCCATTTATATGGATACACCTTAATAAAATGGGAATGGTTGGTGATATTAACTTCCTGTTTGTGGCACATTAGTATATGTGAGGGGGGAAACTTTTCAAGATGGGTGGTGACCATGGCGGCCATTTTGAAGTCGGCCATTTTGAATCCAACTTTTTTTTTTCAATAGGAAGAGGGTCATGTGACACATCAAACTTATTGAAAAGCTTCCCCCCTCACATATACTAATGTGCCACAAACAGGAAGTTAATATCACCAACCATTCCCATTTTATTAAGGTGTATCCATATAAATGGCCCACCCTGTAGTTTTTAGAATATTTTTTTTTTAAACCAGCAATGTAGACGCACTTTTTAATTTTGTGCAAGAAATGCCCCGCTGGCCGCAAATGTAATATTTTGCACAAAAAAAAAAAATATTTAATTTGTCTAACTGCAATGTAAAAGCAGTATTTAAATATGCCAAAATGTTGCCAACTGAACTAACAGAACACAATTAAAGTAGTATCCCTGACACACAAGCAGTTTCAAGTGCACTGCACTTGCAAAAATGGCTGCAAACGCCCACCTAACAAACAGAAAAATTGCTTAGGTTTTATATGAGGCACTATGCTTAGCAAACAAAATGTACTCTAGCAAACAAAAATCTCCTCTAGCACCCACCAACCAATAAATCGCTGTTTTTAACAGATTTTCTAAAGCTAATCTGTCCCTCACACCAGCAGCAGAATCCTCTCCCTATACTAGTATGAGATGATTTTCGAAAGCTAATTTGTCCCTCACAGTAGCAACAGGATCCTCTCCCTATACTAGTATGAGATGATACGACATGCAGCACTACGTGACTCCAGTTTATATAGAGGCTGGGTCACATGATGCACTGGCCAATCACAGTCATGCCATTAGTAGGCATGGCTGTGATGGCTTCTAAGGGCAAACGAGTGAAACGCTTGTTGATTGGCTGCCCTGCAGCTATTCAAAAGGTGCGAAAAAATACCCGAACCCGGACTTTTTCTCAAATGTCCGGGTTCGGGACACGATCACCCTAAAGTCCGGTAGGAACCCGAACTGTACAGTTCGGGTTTGCTCAACTCTAATCGTCACTATGTCACTTTAAGGAAGGGACCCTGAGCTGCAAATGTTGGCTACACATGATGTATTGTAACTTTGCACCATAGTTACATAGTTACATAGTCAGTGAGGTTGAAAAAAAGACATAAGTCCATCAAGTCCAACCTATGTGTATGCTTTTATGTCAGTATTACATTGTATATCCCTCAATGCTGTGGTCCCGTAGGTGTGCATCAGGTAGTTTTTTGAAATTATCTATACTCCCAGCAGAAAGCACTGCTTGTGGAAGAGAATTCCACATTCTCACTGCTCTTACCGTAAAGAAACCTCTACGCATTTTAAGGTTAAACCGCCTTTCCTCTATTCTTTGTGAATGGCCGCGTGTCTTTGTGTACCCCTTTGCGCTGAATAGTTTTGTCCCTATAGTGGGGTCACCAGTACAGAATTTGTACATTAAAATCATATTCCCTCTCAAGCGTCTCTTCTCCAGAGAGAATACGTTCAGTGCTTGTAATCTTTCCTCATAACTAAGGTCTTCCAATCCCTTAATTAGCTTTGTGGCCCTTCTCTGAACCCTTTCCAATACCTGGACATCCTTCCTGAGGACCGGTGCCCAGAACTGGACGGCATACTCCAGGTGTGGCCTCACCAGAGACTTGTATAGTGGGAGAATTATTGATTTATCCCTGAAGTTAATCCCTTTCTTGATGCATGCCAACATTTTGTTGGCTTTGCTTGCAGCCAGCCATGCCACTACTGAGCCTGTTCTCTACTAGGACTAGCACCAATAAAAGTGCATACTATTTGCACTGGAGTGCTATTGATAGCACATCTGTGAGGCTCCTTATATAAATCTAACTTTCAAATTTTTATTATTAAGGTAGAGGGAGTGATGATTTTGTCCTTGTCGTTTTTTAAATGCTAATACCTCTGAAATTAATAAATCATATATAAAAATAAATCTGAAAACATCATGGATGTCACTAATGGCATAGCAAACCATGAAGTTGTCTACGGTAATCCAGGAATGCCACTCTTATTAGCTTACCAGCTGGATATCACTACTCTGTTGGCCAATATATTTATTTTTAATAGAGTGGGAATGGTTATCAAACGTGATACAGCTCTCATTTTTTATTTTTGAATTTGCATACCATCCATGCCTTTATGCAACACAAGCTAATGTAAAACGCAACATATACGCCATGCAAAAGATTGGGTTGGTTTCAATGGACTTTTAATGCATCCCTGTTAAAGAGATTTACCTGAACTTTCTGATCTGAAACTCATCATCTGGACAGGAATTTAGAGGAAAATTCCCCGGAGAAGACACAGACAGCCGTTGAACCTGATGGTGATTCTACACTTCCCCTTTCTGAACAAAATAATTTTTATTGCTTTTTCCGTCATGACGATTTACCCTAATTTTCCATTCTGTCTAGCACCCATGAAATGGACTGTAATAGAAGTGAGAACAAGGTCTCCCAAAATGGAATAAAAATAGCAGTTACAAAAAGTTGTTATCAGATGCTTACTGTAATTGTCCTCTTCAGGTTTCTTGTCATGACAGCATATGATGGGTCACTTCCAGCCCCTGAACCCAAAGAAATATCCTTAACCACTTGAATACCAGCATTTTACAGATGCATTTTATATCATTTTTTTATTCGTACTTAATCAGAACAGTATTTTTTCTTACAAGAAAAAGTAAAAAAAAAACGTGTTTCCCTTACTTTCTGTTAAAATAAGAATGCCAGAATAGTACTAAAACCCCCTTTTTTGGAAAGTAGACACCACAGGGTTATCTTATTTTTTTCCACAATCTTTTGGAAATGAAGAAACATGCCAGTACTGAATGGGTTAAACACAGAACTTGAGAATGGTGCACATTATACATTAACCACCTCAGCTCCGGAAAGTTTACCCCCCTTCCTGACCAGGCCATTTTTTGCGATACTGCACTGTGTTGCTTTACCTGACTTAATTGCACGGTCGTGTGATACTGTACTCAAATAAAATTAATGTCCTTTTTCCCCCCACAAATAGATCTTTCTTTTGGTAGTATTTGATTATTTGATCACCTCTGTGTTTTTTATTTTTCAAAAGGTTGACAATTATGAAAAAAAAAAACAATATTTTTTACTTTCTGCTATAAAACACATCCAATAAAAAATGTAGACAATCTAATTTCTATATCAGTTTAGGCCAATAGGTATTCTGCTACTTGTTTTTGGTAAAAAAATCCCAATAAGCATATATTGACTGGTTTTTGCAAAGGTTATGTCTACAAACTATTGGATAGATTTATTGACTTTTTATTTTTTGTTACTAGTAATGGCGGTGATCAGCGACTTTTAGGGGGGCTGCAATGTTGCGATGGACAAATCTGGCACTAAGAGACACTTTATGGGGATTAGTGACACTAATACAGTGATCGGTGCTAAAAAATGCACTGTCACTGCCCTAATGACACTGGGAGGGAAGGGAATAACATCAGGAGCGATCAAAGAGTTGACTATGTTCTCTGGGAGTGCTTTCTTACTGTGTGGGGGTTGCCTTAGCAGAAACAGAAGATCTTTGTCTTTCTTACTAGCAGAACGGCGCTCTGCCTTTGATCGCCGGGTTTCAAGCACACATCAGGTCCACCGGCCCTGCTGATTGGCTCCCGCTGTGTCTAATCACAGCAGGAGCAGGGCTCCAGCGGCACGTGTGTGCACCCCAGAGCCTAAGAAAACAATCACGTACAGGTACGGGATTTTGCACTTAAGGGCCTCCCTGCCGGTGGTCCGTAAGTGGTTAATTTACAGATCATACACAGAGGGAGCAGAAAGTGAAGCGGTTAATGTACTGGTCATATACAGTAGCAGGATGGAGATGAAGGGATTAATGATCAGATGTGCAGGATAAGTAGATAAAGGGGTTAAGATACAGGTCACATGGAAACAGCATAAAGATAGTATGTGTAGAAGAGGGGGCAAGAAGGGGTTAAAAAGAGATCCTTGTAACACTGAAACAGAGTAATTGAATCTGCAACTGCAGCTGCTGATCCATTCTTTCTGCCCCCATTGATAAGTCCTCAATCTCTCCCCTTCTCCTGTTCTAATAGTGTAAACAGAACCATGTGATCACTGTGATGACCAGTCTTATCGATCACATGGTAGCCCCTTGAATCAGCTTGGTACAGTGTCTCTGTGTACCTAGCATCTAAAAACAGTTCGATATACAGCTATTAACTGTGCAGATCAGCTGCCCAAATTGCTATTGTTCCAGTGCTGTTCATAAACGCACTGGAATAAAAGAGCCACTTTTCTGCAATTGAAAAAGGCACAGTGGTTAAAAAAGAGGTTTAACTGGTCAACTAAGGGTGAATAATCCAACCCCTCAGTTTCCTATCTAAACTTGTGACACAACATGGGATGGGAACTATGCTGACAGGAGGAAGAAACACAATAAGGGAAATTACGGTAGGTGTCTGATAAAAGTGTAGTGCCCTCTGCTTAGGTCGGAGCTAGTGAGAGGATTTTTTGGTAAGTGAGGAAAATTTAATCAGACATGACGAAAGTGCAGGCCTGAGTGTTTTTGTTTTTGGGCTGGGAGTGGCTCAGGTAGCACTGGGTGATTCACAGATGAGGTCATCAGAACCTCCCACTTCTTTCCAGAAACTGGTGGAAGGTTTCTGGACAGAGAGGTGGGAGGGAGGAGTAGCCATCTGGGGTGTTCTAAGGAGCCCTGACCAATCCTCAATCTGGATTGGCAGGGGGCAGGCCTCCTTAAATACCCGGGGTCAGCCCAATCTGGGAGGAGTGAGCTCGGGTGGAAGAGCTGGAATGTAGCTGAGGTTGCGGGGGCCTCAGCCGGGCGGAGCCCCCAGTCTGGGTTGGGGGTGACAATGAGGCCTGGAGGCTTGGGTGCAGCCAGGAAGAGAGTGAGATCCTGGAGCAGCATAAGGGAGTAGGAGAGCAACAGACAGTGCTACTGGAGAAGCTCAGCAAAGAGTCCACTGGGTGGTTGGTGAGTGGCACACATCCTGGAAAGCTGTAGAGGCATGCTGGAGCAGATTGGGGTGAGAGACAATCTGGGAAGGATGCAGACATCAGTAAGGGACTGTGGTGTCATGGTGGGGGTGAAGAACGCCAACGCAGCTGGAGTGACTAGGAGTAAGAGGATGGGCTGGGAGTAGTAGTCCATCAGGCCGCTAGCACAGCAGTGTATCTACACAAATAGGGACCAACTGTCCCTGTCTGTGGAGGCAGGCCACACCATGTGCTAGTCAGGCTGGAGGAATGGAGAAGGCCTAGTAAATTTCCTTCTGGGCCTGGAGAAGTAATGTGCAGGAGACAGGAACCGGAATTTAGAGAAGCAAGTAATGTATTGGAGAAGAAGTGTAACTGGAGCAAGTGAAGTTCTGGAGGACAAGAAGTGGTGTGTATACACAGAGGTGTATATAGTGGTCCCATGTAAATGATCAACTAATTCCTTGGGCATCCCATAACATTCCCAATCCCCATCCAAGTTCAATCCCCAAATAAAACAAAACAAAACAAAGTACCAGCCTGTTCTGTGTCTCCTGAGTGGTATGGATGTGATTGCGGGCAGTGTGAGCTGGGGAACCACAACAATCAGCCACCACTAAGGGGGGCAATGGCTACAAAAGTTTTCCATTTTCCTGGTCTTTCTTATGTCAACATACAAGGGTACATAACTAGCAATAACCATAAAAAGGGAGGGACACAGAGAGTGCAAAAATCTTTATTGCAAAGGAAATTAGGAAAGAGGAAAATCTACAAGATTCACAAGTGCATATATCCTATATATCCAATAATGGAGGATAAAGTAGTCTGGAACTCCAAATGGCAGCTTTCCAGATCACTTCTGTTGCCACCTTGGCATAGGAAGCCCAGGTTGTAGATATTCTTCTAATAAAATTACATTTGCAAGCATATACAGTCTAGATGGCTTTCAATATCCAAGGCAAGGTGGCCTTTCCTTCTAAGGGCCTAACAGATACATGAAGAGATTGTCTAGCTCAGCAAAATCTGGCCGTACAAGATACAAAGGTTACAATCACCTTTACCACGTATAGGGCGCTGAAATGTTAACTTTCCTACAAGAATGGAAGTAACGTTCAAAATGAGGATTCAAAATTGATATGAAAAGGAGATGTGAATTTTGAGAGAAAATCCAAAGATAGGCAAAGGACTACCCTGTGGAAATACTGGGCATAGCATCTCTTTAGAATTAAAGCCTTGTAACTGTGAAAATCTTCTTGCTAAATGTCCATCAAAAACACTCTCTTGACAGCTGGATGTTACAGAAAGCATGTATCCAGAGAAGGAAACGGTGGACAAGAAAGAGCATATAGCATTAAAGAGAATTTCAACACAGAAAATAGAAGCATTATTGGAGACTTCAGTTATAACATTGCCTGCAGGAAATTCTTTAACAAGGATTGTTCAACCAGCTTGGTCCCCATCTATTGTAGCTTAAAGATGCTGATAGGACTGGCTGTAGAAAATCCAAAATTTCAGATATCATAGGGTTCAAAGGAGACCTCCCTTTTTCTCTTGAAAATAGCCATAATTGTTTTGTTAGTAGAGCCACACAATCAAACAAAATGCATTAATATCCTATTTCTTGAGTGGTCAAGCAAGATTATGAAGGAAAGGACCTCTTGTACTGAACCTCCCAACAGCAGCAAGTCATCTAGATGGTGGTACAACTGTATGTTTAGCAAACATAGAAATGCTGCCAAAGCTAACAGAGTTTTGGTAAACGTTCCTTGGGCTGTAGACAGGCCAAACAAAATACTTCTGCCTATTTGCAAGACAGGAGAGAGAGAAATTGTCTAATTCTTCACTGCCAACCAAAGAAACTTCTAATAAATTGGATTATTGAAGGTAAGCATTTTTCAGATCAATATATACCATGCAATCATTTCCGAGGAACACTAAAATTATGGTCAGTATAGATTCTATGTGAAAAGTCTTTGATATAGACATTCAGTGCTTTTAGTATAAGGACTGGATGAAATCCAAATCTGGGGGACAAGGATCTTTTATAGGGTGTCCTGGAGCTAGGATAAAATAAAATGAACATTTACGGGTTATATTTTTCACCATAGAGCATCTCCCTCTTTATGTTATGAAGAAAAGGAAAGGAAAAGGAGAGGAATTTGTGGACTAGGTTGACAACACTGCTCCTCCATAGATACAGTGAGAAAGCGCTAAACATAAGACCAGAAATACATTGGAAGATAGAGTCCTTTATGATTTCTTTTAGGGTCCCAGGAAATGACAAATCCAAATGTAATATTCCCCATGCACACATTCCTGAAAATGGCTGTGGTAATGCTTGGTGCTGTAATGACCATCGGCTGGAAACCCTAGGCAATCCAAAGGGTAGAAAAGTCATCAGCACACCAAGGATTCCTCAGAAGGATCCAAAGCTTAATTCATATGGTCACACAGTGCACTACGGCAACATTTCAGAGCCATGCAGGGCTTCTTCGTCAGGCAAGTGACAAAGTGAAACACAAATCACCAAGTATTTAACAAGTATTCCACCAATCAGTGCAAATAATTCCACCTAACCCCGCCCCCTGACATCAAAATTACATCATAAACCCACCATTACATATATTTAAAATGAGTGTAATGGTGGGTTTATGACGTCATTTTGACATGTGCTGATGATATTTCTACCCCCAGGGAATGACAAAGACCCTGCATTTCTGACAAGATCATCAAGTACAGTATTATCTGTGTTTGCTGAAAATGTTCTTAACCTGAAAAATAAAAACAATTGCAGCCTCCACATCTAAGGACTGGTTAGCCGCAATATATTACATCTTTGATTTTTGGGTTTAGATAAACTTTGATCTACATTGTCAGTTTAGTTAAGTAAAGATCAAACAAAGCAATGGGAGTGTTTCTACATAAACACTCTGATCACATTTCAGCCAGTCCCACTGTACCAGTCGAATTTCAAGCAGTGTATGATCAGCTTAAAGCTGCCATTGCGACAGATGTCTTTTTCTCAGTAATATTTTCTTTTAATTCACTTTTTTGCACTTATTTTCCATCAGGCATATGTTTCCTCTGGAAAAGAGACACCTGGCAAAGTCGATGTACAGCTTGGTAAATAAGCTTTGTTCACATTGAATAGCCAATCACTTGCAAAGGACATAAAGAAAAAGAGCATTTTCCTGTGTGCGACTGGATGATTGAAATAAACATAGCTTTAATTTCTTCAGTTTGTTAAGTGAACAGACTCTACTGTTTTAGTAAATCAACCCCACTGTATTCATGGATTAGTACTGGCAAAGAAACTTGTGATGTAAAAAAAAGTCTACACTGACCTAGTGCATGTATCACATGATGTGTTTAGAAAATCATAAAGAAAATGATGATATTTAGGGTTGGCTCCACCAACATAATTAATTTACAGAGAAATCAATATTTAACAACATCATGACTCCACTTACAGTCAAAAACTTTACTGTGCTATAAAAGGGGTCTCTGAGCCAGGGATGCCTTTCATTTATTGATGTCTACATGCCCCTTAGCAATTTCCTAATTGTATTGCTTTATTTTTCTATAATTTAATTTAGTACTTTTAAATCATGCATTTAAATAATTAGTGCTGTTATGGATGAATTAACAATATTGAAGCAATCAAACATTAATAATTGTGTAAGAAATCTGACATGTTATGCATTAATTAACGAGTAAGGACCATAAAACAACATTAACTTACATAAAAATATGTCAGTGAAACATTGCCAAAACATGTATGGGTTTATCTAAATCCAGAAGCATATATGGGAAGACTTCACCCTGCTCTCTCACCCACTCTCCAGGAATATACTTATATGAACCGGAGGTGACATCCATACCTGAGGGAAGTGGCACATAACCGTGTTTGACCTGATTATATCTAGTATGTGGTTTCTCTGGTTTAGAGGGTCAAAATCTTTTCGATAAATTATAGAGAAACATGCATGTGACGTTTTTCACATTTTGAGGAGGGGAATAGCATTTATTCGCCTGTGTACAAGGAAGATATTGTAAGGAAGGCCTGCTTGATAATTGTGGACTTTAATTCACAGTTGTGTGGACACTATCATAATTTTTTAATGCTTTATTGTGCACTTTTTATTTAATACACTGTGTAATTTTCTTTCCTTTATTTTCATTTTTGATAGTAGCGCTGTACTTTTTTATTTTATGTGGACACTATGGCCAATTATATCTAATGAAGCACTAGCAGCTTTTCCTTATTTTACCCATTAGTGCAGTCTCACGTTTTATTTATTTTCATCTGTTCTTTAAGCTGCCTTTTGTATGTTGCACACCGCTGCATCTTTTAAAAGAAAAAAAAAACAAAACTAAACCACTTCAGATTATATCACTCACATTCAACACACCCCACATATATAGAATAAAAGTTAGGCATATACCAGTTAGGCCCAGTATGACTTGCTGCCTGCCAGTTTTACATCACTGTATCCTCTGCAGTATTTTAATTCTTGTAGTAAACCCCTGCCTGTGCTCTTTGTCTTCAGCAAATGTGGGCTTAGCCTTGCCGCTTAAAAATAAAGGTTAGGCATGCACCAAGTAGACCCATTATGTCCTGTTGCTAGCTAATTTTACACTGGTGTGTAATCTGCAATCTCTTAATTCTTGTAGTAAAACACCTGCCTGTACTCTTTTTCTCTTGTATTTTTTGGCCAATTCTCCCTCATTAAAAAGCCCTGCTGTTGGCCAATTTTACACTACTTTATTATCTGTGGTGCCACAATTCTAAAGGAGAGCTTGATATAAATTGGCCAGTGGCAGGACAATTTTGCATCAGTGAGAATAAGGACAGGCAGGGAACTACTGGTCAATTTCTATCTGCCAGTCAAAGCTAGCTGACTTTTTTTATGAGAAAGCACATGTCCCTGCTAAAGCTGCTTAAAAAAAAAGCCTCATTTTTTAAACTGAAATTAATAATATTGGGATCCTGCTCCTGTGTGTAAGCCAAGCTAATTGTAAAAGAAAAAATAGCAAATTTACAGCCATATTTGTGCAGCTGTCAACGAGACTGTCTGAAAAAGTAATTGTTTCATAACACCAAATATAGCTGTTTTTTCTTTTGCATTGGTACATGTCCTTTATGGCAGTGCCCGGCTTCCAATACCTTTTTTGACTAGTTTGCCCTAAAAATGTCCAGAATTTAGATTTATCCCCATACACTTAAATAATATGAGCCAGGATAATTGTGATGTTTGTAAAAAATACTGTAAAAGTAAAAACAATGCCATAGTGCTTGTTGTGCTGGGAGTATCATGGTGCACACTGTGGCCTTTGTACAAGATTTTACATAGGTTTCCACTGATAAATGCCCACACATTCATAGGTTTGCATCTCTGATAGTGTAGCCTATGTTTTTTTAAGACATGCTGCTTTGCTTTGCTCTTGCATATTTAATTACATTGTAAGTAAGGTATTATTAATACATTGCAAATAAATGTTTATTTGCAGATTGTTTTCTAGACAAGTTTAAGGATCACATGTGCTGTGCACAAGTGCATTAGCGCCATGCAAGTCTGCAGTGCAAGCATATGCATACTGATCTACAGTATTCCTGCTCTTCATTTTCTTTAGTAAATAAGGCCTTTTGTATATTAGTAAAGGTACACAAATCATGTCTGTATGCATTTCTTTTTATGAATGGGTACACATATTATTTTTGAATGAAACCTGCAATTTTATAGTGTCACCTTATTCACAAGGTTAGTTACGGTCATGAGTGAAGAGCATTCGGTAAGCATACATGTTTATACAAAACCAAGGTGTTAAGTCTTTAACACATCTAGTTTAACACCCTATCTTTGTAGAATTGCATTTCCTAAGTGCAAATTACAGTTAGAAATGTATCTGTATGAATTGGAAATGCTTCATTCATTAAAAATCTGTGAATTTACATGTTCCTTATACATAACATTTTAATAAAATAAAACTTTTTTTTTAGATATTTATATTTTAGCTTGATTTCTATTTACCTTTTTTTTTCAAGAAATGTCATTAAAAAATTAAGTTTGCATATTCTTCCTGTGCTTGCTTGGGTTTCCTCCAGATACTCTAGTATGTATGTGTATGAATGGGAGTTAGGGACCTTGAATTGTTAGGTCCTTGAGGGCAGGGACTGATATGAATGTACGATATGTATGTAAAGCGTTGTGTAAATTGACGATGCTCTATAAGTACCTATAATACAGTTTTAAAATTAATTTAAAAATTAACCTTTTTTTAGATATGTATCTTTTAGTATGATTTATATTTTACTTTTTTTTCCAGAAATGTCATAAAATGTCTGGATAATTGCACAGTTGACATACAGTATGTGTGAATACAGGGAGATGGGGGAAAATTGATTACTCTTACTAATGGTATGTTTTAACTTTTCAGCCAGTCCTAATCCAAATGAAAGCATTGGAAACATTGGTCATCCATGCTTATATTTCCTGTCAGGTAGAAATGTTAAATTTTATTCAGAAGTAGTTTGGAAAGACCACTAATCAACAAATTTGAGATCAGCAGACCTCTTCTCATACTGATTTATAGATCATGGCCAGAAATACCAAAACGTGTATAAAACTTGTGTAAAATATCTTACAAGCACAAAATTAATACAAAACTACACAAAAAAGTTAAACTTTATTTCATATTAAACACCACCATTCCAGATGAAATTAGAAGTATTTTAAATATATAGGGGTTTGTTTACTAAAGGTAAATATTTCCTTGGCTCACCTTATTCAGCTTCACCTGAACCGCTAAGCTCAGTGAATATTTACTTTACTAAGTAAACATTCAATTTTACCTTAGTAAATCAACCTCCATTATGTTTTTATGCAGTCTGAAAAACGATAGATCCTATTGTATTGATGCTTGCTTAAATATTTGTATTAAATGTCTTGGAGGTTCCTTCATTAATTGAATAAAATATTTTGCTTTTAAAAAAGAAAAACATTTAGAAAGCCGCTTGATCCATAAACAGTCAATAAAGTTGCAGCATGCAGTCCAGACAGACAATAGGTACTTCTTTATTGGAACTTCAGGTTGGGATCCTGGGGGAAGTTGAAAAGACGCTTTATTCACAATGCGACATTATACTGCTTGTCTCTTGTTTCTTTTAGTTACCTACATTCACATGGAGCTGTGAGGGGCACTAAAGCCTAGACATAAAGAGCCATCCAAATTTCATGATTTTATGGGGCTGTTGTGAAGCTTTCTTCCATGTAATGTAGATCTGGCAGTATACTGGCAACATGAGACAGGATACACACTAATTTCCTTTTGTTTTTCATGTTTCTCTGACCTTAAAAGAAAACAAACCTAATATATTATTTTTCTACAAAGTACCTTCATCCTTGCTACTAGTTTCTATCAAAATTGGACAACTAAAATGTTTGAATTGGTCCCTTCTTGTACAACATTCACAACACACTATCAACTACAGTTTTCCAAATTAGGAGATCTTGCAAATTAAAAAAAATAAAAAGGTTAAAATAATACATGTTCCAAGGGCCCTTTCACATTGACATTTTGTTCAGTTTCGCCAGTTAGTTTTTTTAGGCGGACCCGAACGGAGCCTCCATGCAGCCCTATGGAGTGACGGATGTCAGCAGAGATATGTCCGCTGACACCCGTCGCTCTCCGATCCGCTCCGCTTCTCCATAAACCCTATTTTTCCCTCTGTCTGCGGATCGAATGACAACGGCAGACTGATCCATTGTCATCCGATTTCCCATAGGGGAGAGCGGGGGGGCTCTGACGGATCCTTCTCTGCACAGAGGGTTGAGACAGATCCATCATCAGTTGGCTCAGCGGGGATAAGTGAAGCGAACCCCGCTGAGCAAAACGGACCCCACACACGGACACGTCCATGTGAAAAGGGCCTAACCCTTTGTGCTATATGACTAAGATTTTTTATAAATATTTAAGATACATAATCCTCAAAATCTGCCAGTGCCAAAAAGGTAAGATCTTAATAAGCTTCAATTGTCCACCCAGAACTATGTAATTGCTTTACAGTTGACTTTTTTTTGTAGAAACACCGGTTACTGAATGGACTAAAATGTGCGCGTAGTTAACAATCCTCAGTGGAGCTAAACAATGGTACTGAGAAACTCTACTATTTTCAGCAACCTTCAAAGACAGGTGAGAAAATTAGTGTTATTCTCCTATATGTATTACTAATTTATTCATCTGTGCTCCTACTCAATCGTGGAGATAACAATGGTTGTTAGTTGGTCTTCAGTTATGTACCATTTGCCTAAGAGAGATCGGGGGTCATTTCCTATATCGCGATTCTGCCTTTGCACAAATTTTAACACTCAGAATTGCAAATTCGCGCTAATTAGCGCGAAAATGGAATTCACTAAAGCACTGAGGGAAAAAATACTCCCAGAATCAAATTCACTATAACGCCCAAACAACAGTGACTGACTAAAAAACTAGTCATGGTAGAAGGGAATTGCACATGGAAATAATGTTTAGAGCATGATATGATCACCTAAATTGTTTTTAAAAATGTAGTATCTTGTTTAATGATGATCTGCTTTTAAATTGTTTAAAAAAGTGATGTATAACCTGAAATATCATTGAAAGTCTGAAAAGAGCCAAATTCCCCCTTTTTTCCTGACTATTCATCAGCACAACTGAGCATGCTCAGACAAGAAAATTCCCTCATTTTAACTCCCATGCCTTTTTTAGAGGGCGGTATAGTAAATTCGCAAATTCGCACTTGCCTATAATGCCTTCTTGAGAAGGCAAATTCACGTTGGCTAATATGCCTTCTTAAGAAGCCCAATGCAAGTTTCAGCCATTGATTCTAATGGAACAATTGTAACTTCCCTAAAGAAGTCCTTTTCATGTTGAGATGAAATGTATCTTTCTCTCAAACAAATTGTCCCTGCAACAATGTTGCTATTTCATCATCTAATTTGTTTTTAAGAATGTTACAATGAGCAATCTTCTCATGTTTTTCTCTGTCTCTCGCTTGTTGCTGTCCATCTCATAAAAATCTTTTCCCAAACTCACACAGGTATCTTCACAAACCACAAACAATAATATTGCTGTTGCAATAATATCACTGTTCTACACTCCAAGCACCACCAAATAGCACAGAATAAACTCCAGACTAATGTAATTCCACCACCTATATGTCCAAAGAAAAGCAGTATATGTGTATTTATGTGTAGGAGGGTTGCACACTCGGCAGACTGGTGGCTAACAGCTTAATGCTTCTACCTAGGAACATAGAGGTTCTGGGTTTGTGTCCTGAGAATATCACTTCATGTAGAGGGGTTTTCTGTTCTCATAAAGCATGTCCTTACCAAAATTATGTCTAAATGTAGTATTTATGTGTAGGAGGGTTCCACCACTATTGAAAATTGGGTCACATGTTTTCTATGGGCTGAGGACTATAATCAGCCTTAACATTTCCCATCCAGAAATAATTGCAGCTTCTTACCAAGGCAAATGCCCCAAAATGAGAGCTGTTCTATAGCAGAATGCTCACATTACTGAGCCATAACAAACCTTCAAAACAGATGGCATATGCCAGAAACAGGTTATTCAATGGTTATCCAGCCTTCCACAATACATCTGCATTGGTTCATTTATTGCACCCCTGAGACTTAGGACTGTTTGACATCACAGCAATGGATGCTCCATGAATGTGGCTAAGGGCTTAGCACTTCTGCTGAGCCAAGCTGGGGTTCATAGGTTCAAATCCCAAACATGTTACGCCCTGTAGAAAGGCTGTCAGCTCTTCCTGTGTTGTTAAACATAACTCATGTCCTTCCCCAAGTTTTATATAAATGTAGCATTTATGTGGACGAGGATTCCACCACCATTGCAAATCTTGCACAATCTGCGATCTTGCCAAAAGTATTGGGACGTCTGCCTTTATACACGCATGAACTTTAATATCATCCCAATCTTAGTCTGTAGGGTACATATTTGATTTAGCCAAGCCTTTGCAGCTATAGCAGTGCAGGGACCTTTTTTCCCCGCACCAGAATCAGACTGCATGGGTGTTCTCACTCCGGCGATCCGATTCCTATTGGAATCCACAGTTAGCACTGCGATCTATGAACCAATCTGAGGGTGTCATTAATATTGTACTGACACCCACAGCGGTTCACAGAAGGCAGGGTGAACTGCCTGTGGGAGAGGTGCGATGCAGGAACCGGTGCTGAAATCGTGCTGGATCCCGCATCACACCAATGTGAACCTGGGCTAAGGCCGCTTTCACATTTGTGTGACCTGAAATTCGCATGACTTTACCGCGATTTGCCGCAATGTTTTGACGTGATTTTGATGTGACTTGAAGCAATAGCTGTGTTATTCTGAAGTCTATCGACCTCAAGTTGCTTCAAAGTCGGACTACTTTGAAGTCGCACAGATATGAATGGTGCTCATTGGAAATTATCTTCAGGCCCCTTTCACACTTGTGTGACTTTTCTTGCTACTTGGGACTGCAAAGTCACATGACAAGCAGTTCCCCATGATTTTCAATGAGTATCATTCATATCTGTGCGACTTCAAGTTGCAGTGACTTCAAAGTAGTCCCTGCAGTACTTTGGTCTGACTTTGATGTGACTTGATGTCCATATACCTCAGGATTACACAGCTATTGCTTCAAGTCACATCAAAATCACTGCAAAACATTGCGGCAAATCGCTGTAAAAAGCACAAATTTCAAGTCGCACAAGTGTGAAAGAACAACCCCTGAAAAACAACCCCACACCATAATCCCCCCTCCTGATTAAGACCAGTGCACAAAGCAAGGTCCATAAAGACATAGATGAGTGAGTTTGGGGTGGAGGAAGTTGACTGGCCTGTACAGAGTCCTGACCTCAACCTGATAGAACAACTTTGGGATGAATTAGAGCGGAGACTGCGAGCCAGGCCTTCTAGTCCAACATCAGTGCCTGGCCTCACAAAAGTGCTTTGGGAAGAATGGTTAAACATTCCCATAGACACACTCCTAAAACTTGTGGACAGCCTTCCCAGAAGAGTTGAAGCTATTGTAGCTGCAAAGGGTGGGCCAACTCAATATTGAACCCTACAGACTAGGACTGGGATGCCATTAAAGTTCATGTGCGTGTAAAGGCAGGCGTTTTGACAATATCATGTGGGCTAACACATTTGCAAATTGTAAGTGTTCATGTTTATCAGGTGCAATCACTTTGAGTTAGGTAGACATGAAGAGACAGATTGAATGACACTGGTGGGCATGCACTTCCATTGGGCGTGTCGGTGTGCTAACAATACAACCTAGTTTATATAATTGACTGCATTAGGGGAGTTTGGTTTGCCCTGCGAAGATGCTGTGTTATTTGCTGTGGTTTTTGGAGGAGTAGGGCTGATATTGTGCATAATGACAAATGCCCCACTTTGGCTGTTCGTTGAAATTCTTGTGCATTTTGTCCATCAAAAGTGTGGCTTTGCTGTCAATGTTGTGTATTGTTGCTTTCTGACTATGCATTCATGGTTTGCAGGCCTGTACTGGCCATAAGGACTACCGGGAGTTTCTCGGTGGGCCGATGGCTCACTGGGCCGGTTCATATGCAGAGTTCGGCCGGCGGCAGCGGGTGCATGGTAGTAAACAGTGGCGGGATTCGAATCGGGAGAAAGTGGCCAGTGAGGGCAGTCAGATGTGTGTGCGGGAGAGAGACGAGCTCCACCCCCTCCCTGAGCACAGAAGAGCGTGCGCGGCCCCCCCGGCGCTTCCAGAGCCTCCATTGCCCCACTTCCTCTCTTCTCAAACCAAGAAGAGTGCGACCCGGGCCGGAGGAAGAGGACTGGAAGGAGGCGGAGGCCGCCAAGGAGCCCCTGCAGTGCAGAGCATCAAGAGCACCGCCGGACCAGGGGGAGACTCAGCGCACCGCTGCTGGCTATCAGGTACTCGGCAATGGCATCCTGGCATCTTACTTAGCTGCCCACACACAGAGCCTGGGGGGAGGGGGGGGCAGAGGAGGGACTGAAGATAGGGTCAGTGCTATGTGGTCTGTCTCATCCCCCCTCCCTGTCTCTTAGCCCCCCTCCCTGTCTCTCAGCCCCCCTCCCTGTCTCTTAGCCCCCTCCCTGTCTCTCAGCCCCCCTCCCTGTCTCTGTCCCCCATCTCTCAGCCCCCCTCCCTGTCTCTCAGCCCCCCTCCCTGTCTCTCAGGCCCCCCATCTCTCAGCCCCCCTCCCTGTCTCTCAGCCCCCCGTCTCTCAGCCCCCCTCCCTGTCTCTCAGCCCCCCTCCCTGTCTCTCAGCCCCCCGTCTCTCACAGCCCCCGTCTCTCAGCCACCCCCTGTCTCTCAG
>BLSH010108976.1:218602-231382 GCA_018402905.1 Glandirana rugosa
CTTGTCCTGGGAGTCAAATAGAGGGAAACACATCATCATGTAGCAATTTCGCATATCCAGTGGCCTTGAGGTTTCCATTGATGAAGAATGGCCCCACTATCTTTGTACCCCATATACCACATCATACCATACATTTTTTGGTTCCAACAGTCTTGAAGGAATCTATCCAATGTGGGTTAGTGTCAGACAAATAGCGGTGGTTTTATTTGTTAACTTCACCATTCACATAAAAGTTTGCCTCATCACTGAACAAAATCTTCTGCGTAAACTGAGGGTCCTGTTCCAATTTTTGTTTTGCCCATTCTGCAAATTCAGTGTGCCGATCTGGGTCATCCTCGTTGAGATGCTGCAGTAGCTGGAGTTTGTAAGGGAGCCATTTGTGAGTAGCTAATATCCGCCGAAGGGATGTTCGACTAATGCCACTCTCCAGTGACATGCAGTGAGTGCTACGCTGTGGGCTCTTGCTGAATGAAGCTAGGACAGCCACTGATGTTTCTTCATTAGTGACAGATTTCATGCATCCACATTTTGGCAAATCCAACACTGAACCTGTTTCACGAAACTTAGCAAGCAGTTTGCTAACTGTAGCATGGGAGATGGGTGGTCTCGTAGGCTGTCTTGCATTGAAATCTGCTGCAATGACCCAGTTACTGCATTCACCAGACATCAACACAATTTCTATCCGCTCCGCACGTGTTGACCTCAGCGACATGTCAATGGCTGTAAACAAAGAGAAACTTGTAAATAACTCATCAAAGAATAAAGTTACATTAAAACCAAGCACACCATTGTTTTTCTTGTGAAATTCCCAATAAGTTTGATGTGTCACATTACCCTCTTCCTATTGAAAAAACAAAAGTTAGATTCAAAATGGCCAACTTCAAAATGGCTACCATGGTCACCACCCATCTTGAAAAGTTTCCCCCCTCACATATACTAATGTGCCACAAACAGGAAGTTAATATCACCAACAATTCCCATTTTATTAAGGTGTATCCATATAAATGGCCCACCCTGTAGATCAGATCAGATATTGATCTGTTCAGATACTATACTACCAACTGACCTATTTAGTGTGTTTGTGCGTGTTAGTGTTCCTGACACTAATCTGTCCCTGCCGGAGATGGACGATGACCCTAACTGACTCTAAAACCTAACTAAGGTCACAGATGGGCGATCAGGGGGTTAAACAAATACAGTGATCACAGGTGACGGGGGCAATCAAGGGGTTAAAACCTTTATTAGGGGGGTTAAGGGGGGCACCTATACCTAACTGGGCCTACTACTACCTACCCTAAGGTGATTTAGTGTCACAAGTGACACAAGAACAGTGATCAGTGAAAGATTTGATCAATGCACTATATGACACAGTGACAGGAGTGAAGGGGTTAACTGGGGGGGCAGTCGGGAGGTGATCAAAGGGTTACTTGTGTGTCTCACGTGTACTGGTGTCAGTGGACTGTTGTGCAACTCACAGTTAAATGCTCTCTCTCCCTCGCTGGAACCGAAAAGGGCTCCACAAGGGGAGATGACATCACTTCCTCTGCCTGTGTTTACATTACACAGGCAGAGGAGGCATTTCATTCACCAGGACCGATCAGCAGGTCCAGTTCAAAACTCATTGGTCTGGGCCTGTTGGTTGATTGTTTCTGAAGCGGCGATCTGTGTACAGCTGCCACTTTGCAGCAATAAATGTATCCAAGGAGGTCGGAAGGGGTTAAACAATGCTGATTTTAGAATACAATCCACTTCATATTGCAGAAGTGGTATTATCCCTGAAGATGAAATTGTTTATACTTATATATTTCGAAACGCGTTGGATATCCCAATCTATTAAGAAACCATGGGTACACCTGTGATATAATAGCAAGTAGTTGGGAATACCACTTCAGGAACTTCAATAATAGCTGTTGTACATGATTATGATGGATATTTTCTGTATTTACATTGTTGACACTGTATGTTTTTTTTAAACAAATAACAACAATAAGTAAAAAAAATTTTAATATGAAAAATAATAAAGCATATTGATTTTAAGAAACAATTATATATCTTTTTCTCCTTTGAAAATTGCCTTAAAAATCCCAATTTGGAGGTTTAATATAGTTGTTGCTCTACATAAAGATGGCCAGCCTAGGCTATAAGAGGATTGCCAAGACCCTGAAACTGAGCTGTAGCATGGTGGCCAAGACCATACAGTGGTTTAACAGGAGAGGTTCCAGGCCTCGCCATGGTCCACCAAATGGGTTGAGTGCAGGTGCTCAGCGCTCAGTGCAGCCAACTTTGCTGCAGAGGTTGAAGGGGTGGGGGGTCAGCCTGCCAATGCTCAGACCATACGCCGCACACTGCATCAAATTGCTCTGCATGGCTGTCCTCCCACAAGGAGGCTCTTCTAAAGATGATGCACAAGAAAGCCTGCAAACAGTTTGCTGAAGAAAAGCAGACTAAGGGCATGGATTACTGGTACCATGTCCTGTGGTCTGATGAGACCAAGAAAAACGTATTTGGTTCAGATGGTGCCAAGTGTGTGTGGCGGCAACTAGGTGAAGAATACAAAGACAAGTGTGGTCTTGCCTTCAGTCAAGCATGGTGTTGGGAGTGTCATGGTCTGAGGCTGCATGAGTGCTGCCAGCACTGGGGAGCTACAGTTTATTGAGGGAACCATGAATGCCAACATGTACTGTGACTTACTGAAGCAGAGCATGATACCCTCCCTGTGCCGCAGGGCAGTATTCCAAAATGATAATGTCCCCAAAAACACCTCCAAGACGACCACTGCCTTGCTAAAGAAGCTGAGGGTAAAGGTGATGGACTGGCCAAGCATGTCTCCAGACCTAAACCCCATTGAGCATCTGTGGGGGCATCCTCAAACAGAAGGTGATGAGCACAAGGTCTCTAACATCCACCAGCTCTGTGATGTCGTCATGGAGGGGTGGAAGAGGACTCCAGTGGCAGCCTGTGAAGCTCTGGTGAACTCCATGCCCAAGAGGGTTAAGGCAGTGCTGGAAAGTAATGGTGGTCACATAAATTATTGACACTTTGGGGCAAATTTGGACATTTTCACTTAGGGGTGTACTCACTTTTGTTGCCAGTGGATAAGACATTAATGGCTGTGTGTTGAGTTTTTTTTGAGGGGACAGCGAATTTACACTGTTATACAAGCTGTACACTCACTACTTTACATTGTAGCAAAGTGTCATTTCTTCAGTGTGGTCACATGAAAATATATAATAAAATATTTACAAAAATGTGAGGGGTGTACTAACTTTTTTGAGATACTGGATATATAAAAGCTTTTCATATTACATTGTCTCTTATTGCCCTCAAAACAGGTTTCAGGAAATGGCATAAGCTAGAGCAACTTATTCCAATAAGGTGGGCAGTAGAGGGCTAAAATTACCACTTCCAAGGTAGTTTAACACCGAAAGCAATTTTATCATACCTCCAATGAAATGGCATGCCCTCTCTTTGCCAGGGGCTTAATATCCTCTGCAATTAGGTTATAAACCTCAAGGATCCCATGGAAGTTGCATCCAAACATATCATCCACATCATTATCAGATGGGTCATCTAGAAATGTGCATGTGCTACACAAGCAAGTTCTTCTGAATCTAACACATCTGATGCTTTCCTGAGCTACAATAACTACAGCTGTTGAAAATGCAACAGTTGCTGCAGAAAAAAACGAAATCCCCCTCATCAGACATTGCTAATAATTTTAGCTGTATCTAGTGAATTGAGTTGCTTTCTCCTACTCTGTCTGCCCAGGGAAAAGGTTTATGACAACTTCTTGACTCTTTTCTCAGTGTTTCATTAAAAAAGGCGTTATTACCAAATCTGACTTGGTGTTAAAATCAGGGGACTTTTCGTCATGTTTACAATGATACTAAGACTCTTTTGTGCTTTTCAACATTTAGGCACATTCCTATTACTTTCTCTGTAGTTATCACAGATAACACAGTGAAGAGAAGATTCCTACCTTACTTACCATAGTATATTAAACACCTATCTAGGGAAATAGCACCATGATTAGCTGTGAAAAGTGTTATCACAACTTACCACCCGCTTTTCACAGTTTTCCACATGTGTACGTTTAATAAACTTGTTAAGTGGGTGATAAATTGTGTTACGCCTTATCACAGTGAATCAGAGTGGTAATTCCCTAAAGAGGTGTTTAATAAACCTTGTTAACTAAGGTAAGAACCAAATATCTCATCTCTACACTTTGGTGTACGTTTAATAAATGGTGTTAAGCAGGTGTTGAGTTGTGTTAAGACTTATCACAGAGATTCAGGGTGGTAATTTCCTCAGAGGTGTTTAATAAACTGTGTTGAAGGTAGGAACCAAATATCTCCTCTCTCCACTGTACTGTGTTGTCTCCGTGTTAGCTGCAGTGTTACCACAGGGATGTACATGTTTAAGCACTTTACCCCCGGTAGGATTTCCTACTGTTGGACCAGAGCACTTTTTGCGATCCGGCACTGCATCACTTTAATTGACAATTGCGCGGTCATGTGACGTTGTACCCAAACAAAATTTGCATCCTTTTTTCCCACAAATAGAGCTTTCTTTTGGTGGTATTTGGTCACCTCTGCGTCATTTCTGATCACCGCTATAAACAAAAAAAGAGCGACAATTTTGCAAAAACAAACAATATTTCTTAACTTTTGCTAAAATACAAATCCAAAAAAAATATAAAAAAACAAACGTATTCATTGGTTTTGGCCGATTTATATTCTTCCTCATATTTTTGGTAAAAAAATTGTAATTGGCATTTATTGATTGGTTTTCGCAAAAGTTGCCGTGTTTACAAACCATGAGAATTAATTTATGGCGTTTTTACATTTTTTTTTTTTTTACTAGTAATGGCGGCAATCTGCGATTTTTATCAGGACTTTGATATTGGGGTGGACATGTCGGACATTTTTGACACTTTTTTGGGACCACAGACATTTATACAGCGATCAGAAATTTAAATATCCACTGATTATAAATGTCATTGGCAGGGAAGGGCTTAACCTGCAGGGGGCGATCTAGGGGTTAACTGTGTTCCCAAGGCGTGTTCTAACTGTGAGGGGGCTGGGCTGCTATGGGCATAAGAGATCTAACTGATTCCAGTGACAGGGAGCAGTAGATCTCTTATATGGCACCTGTCAGAACTACATCGGCAGTTCCCCGTTCTTTCCCTCTGGCAGCTCATTGCGGCTCGCCGGCGGACATCGGGTCTGCCCGAGCCGCAGGCACACTCCTCCAGAGTGCGCCAGACATGATAGTGCTCTCTCTCCCCTAACTGCGCATGTGCAAATTGCCGTAAATAGGTGGCGATTCGCGAGACAGCGCCACACTGCCGCCGTTAAAAGGCAGTGTGCGGTCGGCAAGTGGTTAATAAACTGTGTAAGCTCTGAGAAATCTTAACACCATTGAAAATTGGTGTTAAATCCCCTGGATTTAACATGTCAGACCAGGTGTTAAAGCCTTTTTTCAGTGTAGAAGAGGAATTTCTCTGCTCATTGTGGCCAATAAGTCTTCAGGACAACACTATTAGAGACTGCAGAGTATGTGTTCATCTAGAACCCTATGTCTGCAGCACTCACATATCATGCATATATAATGGCAGGGCAGGGTGGAGATCTATGCTGAGAAACAGGAGAACAGTAGATCTCAATGACAGAGAGGTGCATATTTGCTACTGCATGAGACCGCTATCTTAAAGTGGAAGTCCAGTCAAAAATGAAATTTTTCCTATGAATAGTATGTTAAATATCTTTATCTTTGATACTATTCATTTTCTGGCTAACTGATTGTTTATCTTAGAAAGTCTTATTTAAGCCAGATGATCAGCTTCTTCCTGTACTTCAGGGACAACTCTATTTCCTGTTATCTGAATTTGCCAAGCTGTCTTTCACTTCCGGAAAAGGTTGTCCCTCATTCTTAGACAAGATCTGCTCAGCCCCACCCAGCCTCACCCCCACTCCTCCTATCCTTCACAGAATATGATCCATGCTGACTTCATAGCCTCGTTCTGCCTGGCAGCTTCTCCTGAGAGAGAGAGGGGAGGGGGGCAGGCTGGTTGTGTCTGCATGGCACTGTGATGGGCTCTGTGTGCGTGGTGTGGCACACCCCCAGCTTCTGTGAATGGCGTAGGGAGCTGGGGAAAAATATGAAAGAAATGAGGCACAAAGGATAATTTTTGAAAGTTTGGAAGCATACAGATCGATTTCTATTGTTCATTACATGTGACTAATGAGTTTAATGCTCTTTTTCCACTAGTGCAACTTGTCATGCGACTTTTGGGCACAAAGTCGCATGTCAAGTCACAGGCCATTGATTTCAATGGCAAACGTTCCCATCTATGCGACTTTGAAAATCAGCGACTTTGAAAAGGTGCCTGCACTACTTTGATGCGACTTTTGATCCAGAGAGTGTAAAGTTGGATCAAGGCTGCTCTCAAAGTCGCACTGTAAATCGCACAGCTTTGGAGTCGCACTAGTGGAAACCTAGCCTAAGGCTAGAATGCGTCTTTGCTGCGACTTTGAGTGCAGCTTTGATCCAACTTTACTCTCTCTGGATCAAAGTCGCATCAAAGTATTGCAGATACCTTTTCAAAGTCACTGATTTTAAAAGCTGCATAGATGGGAACTGGTACCATTAAAATCAATGTGCTGTGACATGTCATGCAGCTTTGGACACATAGTCGCATGAAAAGTTTACACTATTGCAACTCCAAAGTTGCGTGATTTAGAGTGTGACTTTGAGTGCAGCTTTGATACAAATTTACACTCTCTGGATCCCCCTGTGTGGATGGGTCTCCCTGTGTCTTGTGTGGATGGCTCTTTTTTTTATTTCATCATTTTATCATGAATTAGGATGTACAATGCATTCTTACTGATAATAGAACACTGGGCAGGAACCTATGATCAGCTCCTAATGAAAACAGGAGAGAAATCTGGGAAGTTATATGTAACATGTGATCAATTAGACCTGAACAGGGAGTGTCTGATGGGTAAAAAGTAGTGTTATGCTTCCCAATGACAGTGTGCCGTGACCCATGTATAATAGCATAACATAGATACACAAATTGTACAATTAAAATCTTTTATCATAATAATTATTCACATAGTCTAAACAGCATTATGACATGCGAGTACACAGTATAAGTACTAAAAACATCAGACTCTGAGATCCATGTTCTCGTAACAAACACAAACATAGCAGTCACATTTGTATAGGCCAATACAAGATGATCAATACATTTCTAGTAGCACTCCAATTTTAACAATTATATTCGTAACATATCAATAACTCGTAGCTTGACGCGTTTCATGGATACCTTCCAATCTTCAGGAGCAGGTAATGAATTCAATGTCTAAAAAAATGTTGTGTAGTTACCAGATATCTATTCACAGACACAGCGATGAAGGGTAGAAAAGAAATTATACCACTAGGTAACCCATTAATACTTACAAGTAACCCAAAGGTCTGAGTGAGAGACAACGCGAGCTGGAGGCCGGCTGGGAAATGGCTGTCAGGCCCGGGAGCTGAGGCAGTGCACACGGCACAGGGACGGACAACCACCTGGCAAAGCTGTCCCTGGGAGACGGTGCCCCTGTATGTGAGGGAATCCCTCTCTCCTTGTTATGATCAGCTCCTCCCATCCTGTATATGCCCATTGGTTACACAGGAACAGGGCCCCTCCCTGAAAATGATGTCACTAGCTTCGATCAAAGTATGGGCAGGCTGGTTGTACAGAAGTTGAATGGTAGATCAACCTCTGTACAACATGCCTTTTGGATTTTTCCTGATCAATTAGTGCTGCCAGCTTTAGCCTGCAGCACTGATCAGTATTTTGATGGAGGAGAAGTCTCCCTGCCGCCAGAACAGAATAGCCCAGGGGAAATTATTCCTCATTCTCATACATTGAGTGTGAATGGGTGAATCAAGTCATTTTTTTTCATTCAACTCACTGGTTGAACAAAATAAAAGATTAATGTATGTCCAGCCTTAGCATGTCTGATGCTTGGCAGCTGTCACATAGGTCTGATATGTACTCTAGGGCCAGTTCACACCATGCCAGCACATGAATCACACAGAAATGCACTGTGGGTTCCTGTGCAATTCAGAACGCATGCAAAACATACTCCATGTGTGATCTGCAGTGGGTGTTAATAGAAAGGTAATGACACCCCAAATGCAGGTTGCAAATGCCGTGCGTTTACCCACACCGGATAACATGGTACTTTTGTACCATTCAACCGCTTACAGTGCGGTTTAAAAAGTAGGGCCTACTCTACTTTTGGTGCAGCGTAGTGAGATTTTAGCCTCCATAGGGCCGGTTCATACCATGCCTACACATAAATCGCACAGGACTAAAATTACACCATACTGCACCAAAAGTGCGCTACTTTTTAAACTGCACTGTAACTGGATCTTTCTACTGAAAAGGCTGAGTTATATAGACTTTCCAGTAAGCCTTTAATACAATTCATTCATTCATTTTACTGATTAACCATTATTCAATAATTATTTTTTCATTACATTTACACAGGATGTTAATTAAAACAAGAAACGTGTTAATTAGTCAATTTTTACTAAAATATACCTCTAAGTATGAAGGTATTAACACAAACAATACTTTAAACCAGCCTATCTTAACCTTTTACCATTTGAAAAAGTTTTCAGGTTTCATGGAACACCCACTAAAAATGGAACATGTGCATGATCTGTAGGTTGTAGAGAGTTTTAATTAAAATAATAAAGAATGTAACAAATAAAAAAGGATTCAGTGATAATACATGGAATGAAACAAATAAAGCATTGAAAATTGTAGTGACCCTGACTTTGGTGGCCAATGTGGGTATGACATCCTGGCACCTGCACTGCTCTGGGTTCAAGGAACCCTTAGCAAGTGCTGAAGGAAGCTCAGGATTTAATTTAACCCTGGTTGAGAAAGGCTCCTTTAGCTAAAATACGGAACCAGTTTTCCATACCATTGAGTCAGTATTCTCTTCAAACACCAACCACTCAATGTGCAGAAAAAAATAGATCATTCCATACCAGGTTGTTTCAAGGTGGTACAATTTTTCAAGTCTAACATACATATACAGTATAGTAAGGAACACCTGATTATTTATTGACCCCTGCAAAGTAATAGGGAAAGGAGGAATAGGGAATGAGAACATTTAGTTTCTAAACTCCTTGGTAAAAAGAAAAAGAAAAAAGGAGAATGTTAAGGATACATTTGCAATACTGATAAAATATGCATTTTAATAGTACATTTTATCCTGTAACACAAGTTCCCCTATGTGAGAGACCGACAGACAGACAGACAGAGAAATATATATATATATATATATATATATATATATATATATATTAATGAGTGCAACCCAGGGCAATACATACTCTTTCTCCCTTTCTTTATTTTTAAATGGAGCAACAACAGCAGCTGCAATATTCTCTCTCTCTCTCTCTCTCTCTCTCTCTCTCTCTCTGTCCCCTCAAAATAACTCAACACACAGCCATTAATGTCTAAACCACTGGCAACAAAAGTGAGTACACCCCTAAGTGAAAATGTACAAACTGGGCCCAAGTAGCCATTTTCCCTCCCTGGTGTCATGTGACTTGTTAGTGTTACAAGATCTCAGGTGTGAATGGGGAGCAGGTGTGTTAAATTTGATGTTATCGCTCTCACTCTCTCACACTGCTCACTGGAAGTTCAACATGGCACCTGCATGTCAAAGAACTCTCTGAGGATCTGAAAAAAAAACTGAAATTGAGCTACAGCATGGTGGTCAAGACCATAAAGCGGTTTAACAGAACAGGACACGTCCTCAGCTGCATATCCAGAGGTCGTCTTTGGGAAATAGACATATGAGTGCTGCCAGCATTGCTGTTGAAGGGGTGGGGGTTCAGCCTGTCAGTGCTCAGACCATACACCACACACTGCATCAAATTGGTTTGCATGGCTGTTGTCCCAGAAGGAAGCCTCTTCTAAAGATGATGCACAAGAAAGCCTGCAAACAGTTTGCTGAAGACAAGCAGACTAAGGACAGGGATTACTGCAACCATGTCCTGTGGTTTGATGAGACCAAGATAAACCTATTTGGTTCAGATGGTGTCAAGTGTGTGTGGCGGCAACCAGGTTAGGAGTACAAAGACAAGTGTATCTTGCCTAATATCAAGCATGGTGGTGTGAGTGTCATGGTCTGGGGCTGCATGAGTGCTGCCGGCACTGGGGAGCTACAGTTCATTGAGGGAACCATGAATGCCAACATGTACTGTGACATATTGAAGCAGAGCATGATCCCCACTCTTCGGAGACTGGGCCGCAGGGCAGTATTCCAACATGATAATGACCACAAACACACCTCCAAGACGACCACTGCCTTACGAAAGTACCGGCCTGTTCAGTGACTCCGGGTGTGAGGAATTTGTGTGTATGAGGGCAGCGGGCAGGTGGACCACATCTATCAGCCACTCTTGAGGGATCATATGGCTACATACAAGCTGTACACTCACTACTTTACACTGTAGCAAAGTGTCATTTCTTCAGTGTTGTCACATGAAAAGATATAATAAAATATTTACCAAAATTTGAGGGGTGTACTCACTTTTGTGAGATACTGTATAGATATATGTAGCGCCCCCATAGTGACAAGCGCTTTTTGTAGTGGGTTTTTTATTAGGAGAGGCAAAATTTAGTCAAGCCTGACTAGAAGTGCAGGCCTGAGTGTTTTGATCTGGGCAGGGGGAGAGGTCCAGGGAGAGCTGGAGACTGCAGGAAGGGACATCCCTCTGATACGCCTCCTCTTTGCTTCAAGAAGACCCTGGAAAAGGGGGGATGGGAGAGGAAGTGCCACTTTCTGAAGCAGTGGCAGCTGGTGAAGTTTTAGAATGGGGGGGCACCAGGCCATGCCCTTCCTTTTTGACCCCTCCTACTTATCATAAGCCCTACCCCTTATAGAATCCACCCACTCCATCCCCTGTATTCCACATATTGTGTCAGGAGTACACAGCTCAGCATCACAGGACACAGTATACAGCTCAACATCACAGGACACAGTATACAGCTTAGCGACACAGTATACAGCTCAGCATCACAGGACACAGTATACAGCCCCAGCATCACAGGACACAGTATACAGCTCAGCATCACAGGACACAGTATACAGCTCAGCATCACAGGTGGGGTATATAGCAGCCAGTATCACAGGACACAGTATACAGCCCCAGCACCACAAGTAGAGGTATATAGCAGCCAGTATCAAACGTAGGGGTAAACTGCAGCCAATAACACAGGTGGGAGTAAATTGCAACCAATATCACAGGTATGGGTAAATTGCAGCCAATAACACAGGTGGGGGTAAATTGCAGCCAATATCACAGGTATGGGTAAATCACAGCAAATAACACAGGTGGGGGTACATTGCAGTCAGTATCACAGCTCGGGTAAATTGCAGCCAATATCACAGGTGGGGTATTATGCAGCCAATATCACAGGTGGGGTATTATGCAGCCAATATCACAGGTGGGGGGGTGGTACTGACCGCTCAGACCATGCATTCCAGGAAACACCCGTTGTGTCACTTCCAGCTTCTCACTGGCATAGCAAAACCGGAAGTGACACTGCTTCATGAGACAAAGCACAGGACAGCGGTGACTTGACTGGCAAAGCCCTCAGCCAATAGGAGGGTTGAGGCGCACAGCTTAGCGCCCCAAGGCAGGATTAAACCCTGCCATTGAAGTGTGTCATCTGCAATCACGTGATTGCAGCAACGTCACGCTTGACATAGTGCACTGTGTCCGGCGCCCAAACACGGATGTTCGGGTTCAGCGGGTCTGGCCGAACTTCATGAAAAAGTTTGGGTTCGGTACCAAACTTGACCCGAACTTGACCCCGGACCCCGAACCCCATTGAAGTCAATGGGGACCCGAACTTTTTGGCACAAAAATGGCTGTAAAAAGTCCTGGCAATTGCTAGAGGGCTGCAAAAGGAAGTAAAATGGGGGTAAGAGTAGGACAAGTGCCCTACAAAAAAATGGGGATAGGGAAAATAGCTTAAAATCAAATAAAAAAAATAAAAATGGGAAGGGGGGTGGATGTAGAGTAGGAGCCTAGAGGTTGACTAGGCCATGACCGTGGCAGTGTAGGTGGAAGTGGCGGTGGTGGAGGAGGAGGAGGTAGCCAACACTTTTGTTGTTTGTTTGCTTTTTTTCTAATTGGGGTAGCCCCCAAAATATTGAGGCATATTCAAAAAAACAAGTATACCAATGGCTGTGTGAGGCTGGTCTAAATGTCTATTCTGCACAAGCAACAGCAGGAACCTGCCATTATAGGAGTAGGTGATGATTTTAGAACAATAATCTGTCCCTTACAGCAACAGCAGGAACCTGACCCTATAGGAGTAGGCAATGATTTTAGAACAATAATCTGTCCCTTACAGGACCAGCAAGAACCTCTCCCTTTAGAACTAGGAGATGATTATAGAACAATAATCTGTCCCTTACAGCAACAGCAGGAACCTGACCCTATAGGAGTAGGTGATGATTTTAGAACAATAATCTGTCCCTTACAGCAACAGCAGGAACCTTACCCTATAGGAGTAGGCGATGATTTTAGAACAATAATCTGTCCCTTACAGGACCAGCAAGAACCTCTCCCTTTAGAACTAGGAGATGATTATAGAACAATAATCTGTCCCTTACAGCAACAGCAGGAACCTGACCCTATAGGAGTAGGCGATGATTTTAGAACAATAATCTGTCCCTTACAGCAACAGCA
>BLSH010108976.1:248341-258387 GCA_018402905.1 Glandirana rugosa
GGTTCACTATCACAATAGAAAAGTGGGATAAGAAAATGTTTTCTATTCACTATACAGGCAATGCAATGGTACAATGATTTTTGTGGAGTGTATATGATATTGATGATGACCATTGTGGGAAGTAATATCATTTATTCATTTTAGTGTATTACAGATCCATGTTATACAGAATCCCATTTCCATGCAGAGACCATTCCTGAGCTCATCTTGTCCCCATTGTCATGCTGCCTGCCTGCAGAGTGGGGGAGGGGCGCCTGGTCACGTGGCCCAGGTTGGTCCCTTTGATGTGCTCTCGGCTCACCTTCCCACCACCAAATGGACAGACGTGGTGTGCGGAGCCCGGACAGACTGTCTGCTCTATTGCAGTTGAACTTGGACTTCCAGCCAGTGTCTGGCCGGCTGAATGGCCGTTATTTGTCTGCCGGCTGTTCCCATCCCTGTGATGGCGATAGTAAAGCTGTGTGTGTTTACAGCAGCAGGGCTTGTAAACAGCCATTCAGAGCTCCATTGCTCCTTGTTTCCTGTTCACATTGTGGTCTGAAGAGAATCCCAGAACAATGGCATTGTCAGTGCACTCCCCCCATTCCCATATTCCCATACAATGGCAGGAGATGGGACTATCCCCATCAAGGCAAATGACAGGAGGATATGTCACTTCCACACCAGATTTATGTCCCTGCTCCAGACACATATATACATTACTCATCAATCTATATCCCTGCTCCAGACACTTATATACATTACTTATCAATCTATATCCCTGCTCCAGACACACATATATACATTACTTATCAATCTATATCCCTGCTCCAGACACATATATACATTACTCATAAATCTATATCCATGGGACAGACACATATATACATTACTCATCAATCTATATCCCTGCTCCAGACACATATATACATTACTCATCAATCTATATATCCCTGGGACAGACACATATATACATTACTCATCAATATATCCCTGGGACAGAAACATATATACATTACTCATCAATCTATATCCCTGCTCCAGACACTTATATGCATTACTTATCAATCTATATATCCCTGCTCCAGACACATATATACATTACTCATCAATCTATATCCCTGGGACAGACACATATATACATTACTCATCAATCTATATCCATGGGACAGACACATATATACATTACTCATCAATCTATATCCCTGGGACAGACACATATATACATTACTCATCAATCTATATCCATGGGACAGACACATATATACATTACTCATCAATCTATATCCCTGCTCCAGACACATATATACATTACTTATCAATCTATATCCCTGCTCCAGACACATATATACATTACTCATCAATCTATATCCCTGCTCCAGACACATATATACAATACTCATCAATCTATATCCCTGCTCCAGACACATATATACATTACTCATCAATATGTCCCTGCTCCAGACACATATATACATTACTCATCAATCTATATCCCTGCTCCAGACACATAGATACAATACTCATCAATCTATATCCCTGCTCCAGACACACATATATACATTACTCATCAATCTATATCCCTGCTCCAGACAAATATATATACATTACTCATCAATCTATATCCCTGCTCCAGACACATATATACATTACTCATCAATCTATATCCCTGCTCCAGACACATATATACATTACTCATCAATCTATATCCATGGGACAGACACATATATACAATACTCATCAATCTATATCCATGGGACAGACACATATATACTTTACTTATTAATCTATATATCCCTGCTCCAGACACATATATACATTACTCATCAATCTATATCCCTGCTCCAGACACTTATATGCAATACTCATCAATCTATATCCCTGCTCCAGACACATATATACAATACTCATCAATCTATATCCATGGGACAGACACATATATACAATACTCATCAATCTATATCCATGGGACAGACACATATATACTTTACTTATTAATCTATATATCCCTGCTCCAGACACATATATACATTACTCATCAATCTATGTCCATGGGACAGACACATATATACATTACTCATCAATCTATATCCATGGGACAGACACATATATACATTACTCATCAATCTATATCCATGGGACAGACACATATATACATTACTTATTAATCTATATATCCCTGCTCCAGACACATATATACAATACTCATCAATCTATATCCCTGCTCCAGACACATATATACATTACTTATCAATCTATATCCCTGCTCCAGACACATATATACATTACTCATCAATCTATATCCCTGCTCAAGACACACATATATACATTACTCATCAATCTATATCCCTGCTCCAGACACATATATACATTACTTATTAATCTATATCCATGGGACAGACACATATATACATTACTCATCAATCTATATCCCTGCTATAGACACACATATATACATTACTCATCAATCTATATCCCTGCTCCAGACACACATATATACATTACTCATCAATCTATATCCATGGGACAGACACATATATACATTACTCATCAATCTATATCCATGGGACAGACACATATATACTTTACTTATTAATCTATATATCCTTGCTCCAGACACATATATACATTACTCATCAATCTATATCCCTGCTCCAGACACTTATATGCAATACTCATCAATCTATATCCCTGCTCCAGACACACATATATACAATACTCATCAATCTATATCCATGGGACAGACACATATATATAATACTCATCAATCTATATCCATGGGACAGACACATATATACATTACTCATCAATCTATATCCCTGCTCCAGACACACATATATACATTACTCATCAATCTATATCCCTGCTCCAGACACATATATACATTACTCATCAATCTATATCCCTGCTCCAGACACATATATACAATACTCATCAATCTATATCCATAGGACAGACACATATATACATTACTCATCAATCTATATCCCTGCTCCAGACACATATATACATTACTCATCAATCTATATATCCCTGGGGCAGACACATATATACATTACTCATCAATCTATATCCCTGGTGCAGACACATATATACATTACTCATCAATCTATATATCCCTGGGGCAGACACATATATACATTACTCATCAATCTATATATCCCTGGGGCAGACACATATATACATTGCTCATCAATCTATATATCCCTGGGGCAGACACATATATACATTACTCATCAATCTATATCCCTGGTGCAGACACATATATACATTACTCATCAATCTATATATCCCTGGGGCAGACACATATATACATTACTCATCAATCTATATATCCCTGGGGCAGACACATATATACATTACTCATCAATCTATATCCCTGGGGCAGACACATATATACATTACTCATCAATCTATATCCCTGGGGCAGACACATATATACATTAAGTAACAAAATACAAAATCCCGCGCTCACTTCTAAATGAAAAAGAACTGTATGAACCTTTGATGATAAATGTCTTAATTACTTTGGCAGCTTGCATAACAACAGATCAAATTGTCCAAGATATTGTTTCAACACACATGCAGCGCCCAAAAAAGAAATAGTTAATTGTAAGATATCCTATTTTGTAAAACAACAGAAAAGTCCAGGTGACACACTCTTATGAATGAGAGCACTTTCCACTGGATCCAAACACAGGTGTTCCACATCTATGTTCAGTATTAGTTGAAAAGCATTCCTGGAACCTGTATATATATATTATTCGATAAAATTCTTCGTATCAGGTAATGGATGTGTGCTTACCAGATTCTGGTAGAAACTGCGCAGAAATAGATCCGACTCATATGGTCGCTGCGTGGGTGCCCACTGCTGGGGGGGAGACTCCTGTTCAGGTAGATTATTCCAGTCCCTCACGCCAACACTTCAGACGCTTCTCCAACGCTCGCTGGCAGATGGCCTTGTGATTTTATCAAGGGGTTTTAATTTGATGCGAAGGAAGTCTGCAATTTCCTTGTCTTCTTCTTTTTCTCTTAACCGCTCCACTTCTGCATCATCTATGAGGAAATCTCTTTTCTGTACCAACTTCTGGATCTTCTGAATTAGTTCATCTTCTCTTTTTTTCTGCTGATTTATTTTATCTTTTTCATAGCCCTTGCTATATTTCTTAGAATCTTCAAAACTTGCTAGTATGTCGATTTCAGACAGCGAAGCCAGTAAGACACAGGAAGGAATTAATCAGCTGACCTAGCACACACCTGTATCTGATATATATATATGAAATCTATATATCCCTGGGGCAGACACATATATACATTACTCATCAATCTATATGTCCCTGGGACAGACACATATATACATTACTCACCAATCTATATATCCCTGGGACAGACACATATATACATTACTCATCAATCTATATCCTTGGGGCAGACACATATATACATTACTTATCAATCTATATCCTTGGGGCAGACACATATATACATTACTCATCAATCTATATCCCTGGGACAGACACTTATATACATTACTCATCAATCTATATATCCCTGGGACAGACACGTATATACATTACTCATCAATCTATATATCCCTGGGACAGACACTTATATACATTACTCATCAATCTATATATCCCTGAGACAGACACTTATATACATAACTCCTCAATCTATATATGCCTGCTCCAGACACATATATACATTACTCGTCAATCTATATCCCTGCTCCAGACACATATATACATTACTCCTCAATCTATATATCCCTGGGAAACACACACTTATATACATTACACATCAATCTATATCCCTGGGACAGACACATATATACATTACTCATCAATCTATATATCCCTGAGACAGACACTTATATACATTACTCATCAATCTATATCCCTGGGACAGACACTTATATACATTACTCATCAATCTATATATCCCTGAGACAGACACTTATATACATTACTCATCAATCTATATCCCTGCTCCAGACACATATATACATTACTCATCAATCTATATCCCTGCTCCAGACACACATATATACATTACTCATCGATCTATATCCCTGGGACAGACACATAAATACATTACTCATCAATCTATATATCCTTGGGACAGACACATATATACATTATTAGAGTTGAGTGAACCCGGACTGTAAAGTTCGGGTCCATACCGGACTTTAGGGTGTCCGTGCTCCGAACCCGAACATTTGGAAAAAAGTCCGAGTTCGGTATTCGGGTATTTTTGGCACCTTTTATATAGCTGCTGGGCAGCCAATCAACAAGCTTTTCACTAGTTTGCCCTTAGAAGCCATCACAGCTATGCCTACTAATGGCATGGCTGTGATTGGCCAGTGCATCATGTGACCCAGCCTCTATATGAGGCTGGAGTCACGTAGCGCCGCTTGTCAGATCGTCTCAGACTAGAGTAGGGAGAGCTTCATGGTGGTGCTGCGAGGGAGACATTAGCGTTCAGAACCATCTTATAGTGCATTAGGGAGATGTTCCTGTCTGTGCTGTGAGGAAGACATTAGCGTTCAGAACCATCTTATAGTGCATTAGGGAGACGTTCCTGTTGGTGCTCTGAGGGAGAGATTATCATTCTAAAACCATCTACTACTGCATTAGGGAGAGGTTCCTGTTGGTGCTCTGAGGGAGAGATTATCATTCTAAAACCATCTACTCCTGCATTAGGGAGAGGTTCCTGTTGGTGCTCTGAGGGAGAGATTATCATTCTAAAACCATCTCCTACTGCATTAGAGAGAGGTTCCTGTTGGTGCTCTGAGGGAGAGTTTATCGTTATAAAACCATCTACTACTGCATTAGGAAGATGTTCCTGTTGGTGCTCTGAGGGAGAGTTTATCGTTATAAAACCATTTACTACTGCATTAGGGAGAGGTTCCTGTTGGTGCTCTGAGGGAGAGTTTATCATTATAAAACCATCTACTATTGCATTAGGGAGAGGTTCCTGTTGGAGCTCTGAGGGAGAGTTTATCGTTATACAACCATCTACTACTGCATTGGGGAGAGGTTCCTGTTGGTGCTCTGAGGGAGAGTTTATCATTCTAAAACCCTCTCCTACTGCATTAGGGAGAGGTTCCTGTCGGTGCTGTGAAGGGGAGATTATTGTTCTAAAATCATCTCATACTGCAGTAGGGACAGGTTCCTGTCGGTGCTGTGAAAGACAGATTATCGTTCTAAAATCATCTCCTACTGGTGTAGGGAGAGGTTCCTGCTGCTGGTGTGAGCGGTGGAGAGGTTCCTGCTGCTGGTGTGAGCGGTGCATTTCTTGCACAAAAATAAAAAGTGCATCTACAATTTTCTTTTTTTTTTAATTTATTATTCTTTTTTTTTTTAGTATTAATAAATAGTGCTACATAGTACATTTGTGTCCAGAATGAGGAGAGCATCAAATAAGGGACGTGGTCGTGGTGCTGCTGGCGCTGCTGGTGTTGGTGGTGTTGCTGAAGCTCCTGTTGCAAGGAGAGGATGTGGTTGATCTGTGCCAGCTACATGCACAAGTGAAACACCTTCCTCAGGTAGCCGACAGAACCTTCAACGTTATATGGTAGGCCCGAATGGCGCTCAACGAATGGTGAGGCCCGAACAAGTACAGGCGATAGATTGGGTGGCTGACAATGCCTCCAGTTCCTTCACATTGTCTCCCACCCGGTCCCTTGATGAAAGCTCAGAGTTGGCACCTGAACCCCATGGCCATCTGTCTTTCACCTCAGCCCCGTGTAAATGAGCCAAGCAGTCTTAGCCTCAAGTCATGCAACAGTCTCTAATGCTTTTTGATGATTCTACTGGTGTGCTTTCCATGGGCCATCCACATAGCCCTGCCCCAGAAGTCAAAGACATTGAGTGCACCGATGCCCAACCACTTCTGTTGCAGGATGTGGACATGGAAACACCAGCGCAGCACGTCTCTGATAATGACGAAACACAGGTGCCAACTGCTGCAGCTTTCCACAGTGTGCAGACTGACAAGGAGGGCAGTGGTGAAGGGTAGGTGGAAGATGATGTGGAGGAGGATGATGAGGTACTAGACCCCACCACTTCCACCGCCACGGTCACCGCCTCCTCAACCTCCAGGCTCCTACACCACATCCACCTCCTCCTCCAATTTTTTATTTTTTTTTATGTCATTTTAAGTTATTTCCCTATCCACATTTGTTTGCAGGGCACTTGTCCTACTCTTACCCCCATTTTGCTTGCTTTTGCAGCCTTCTAGCCCTTTCCATGACTTTTTTACAGCCATTTTTGTGCCCAAAAGTTCGGGTCACCATTGACTTCAATGGGGTTCGGTGTCCGGGGTCAAGTTCGGATCGAGTTCGGTGCCGAACCTGAACATTTTCACGAGGTTCGGCCGAACCCGACGCATTCGAACATCCAGGTGTCCACTCGACTCTATACATTATTCATCAATCTATATACAGTATCTCACAAAAGTGAGTACACCCCGCACATTTTTGTAAATATTTTATTACACCTTTTCATGTGACAACACTGAAGAAATGACACTTTGCTACAATGTAAAGTAGTGAGTGTAAAGCTTTTATAACAGTGTAAATTTTATGTCCCTTCAAAATAACTCAACACACAGCCATTAATGTCTAAACCACTGGCAACAAAAGTAAGTACACCCCTAACTGGAAATGTCGAAATTGGGTCCAGAGTGTCAATATTTTGTGTGGCTACCATTATTTTCCAGCACTACCTTAATCCTCTTAGGCATGGAGTTCACCAGTGCTTCACAGGTTGCCACTGGAGTCCTCTTCTACTCCTCCATGATGACATCACACAGCTGGTGGATGTTAGAGACCTTGTGCTCCTTCACCTCCCATTTGAGGATGCCTGACAGATGCTCAAAATGGTTTAGGTCTGGAGACATGCTTGGCCAGTCAATCACATTTACCCTCAGCTTCTTTAACAAGTCAGTGATCATCTTGGAGGTCAGCATCATGTCATACTGCCCTGTAGCCCAGTCTCCGAGGGGATGGGATCATTCTCTGCTTCAGTATGTCACAGTACATGTTGGCATTCATGGTTCCCTCAATGAACTGTAGCTCCCCAGTACCAGCAGCACTCATGCAGCCCCAGACCATGACACTCCCACCACCATGCTTGACTGTAGGCAAGACACACTTGTGTTTGTACTCCTCACCTGGTTGCCGCCACACACGCTTGACGCCATCTGAAACAAATAAGTTGATCTTGGCCTCATCAGACCACAGGACATGGTTCCAGTAATCCATGTCCTTAGTCTGTTTGTCTTCAGCAAACTGTTTGTGGGCTTTCTTGTGCATCATCTTTAGAAGAGGCTTCCTTCTGGGATGACAGCCAAGCAGACCAATTTGATGCAGTGTGAGGTGTATGGTCTGAGCACTGACAGGCTGACCCCCCACCCCTTCAACCTCTGCAGCAATTCTGCCAGCACTCATATGTCTATTTTCCAAAGACAACCTCTAGATATGACGCTGAGTACGTGCACTCAACTTCTTTGGTCGACCATGGAGAAGCCTGTTCTGAGTGGAACCTGTCCTGTTAAAAACCCTGTATGGTCTTGGCCACCGTGCTGCAGCTCAGTTTCAGGGTCTTGCCAATATTCTTATAGCCTAGGTTATCTTTATGTAGAGCAACAATTCTTTGTTTCAGATCCTCAGAAAGATCTTTGCCATGAGGTGCCATGTTGAACTTACAGTGACCAGTATGAGAGATTGAGAGCGATCACACCAAATTTAATGCACCTGCTCCCTGAGACCTTGTAACACTAATGAGTCACATGACACCCGGGGAAGGAAAATGGCTAATTGGGCCCAATTTGGACATTTTCACTTAGGGGTGTACTCACTTTTGTTGCCAGCAGTTTAGACATTAATGGATGTGTGTTGAATTATTTTGAGGGGACAGCAAATTTACACTGTTATACAAGCTGTACACTCACTACTTTACATTGTAGCAAAGTGTCATTTCTTCAGTGTTGTCACATGAAAAGATAGAATAAAATATTTACAAAAATGTCAGGGGTGCACTTACTTTTGTATGATACCGTATCCCTGGGACAGACACTTATGTACATCCATAGTTTCAGGTGCTGCACATCTCGTATCTTCACAGCATAGACAATTGCCTTCAGATGACCCCAAAGATAAAAGTCTAAGGGGGGTCAGATCGGGAGACCTTGGGGGCCATTCAACTGGCCCACGATGACCAATCCACTTTCCAGGAAACTGTTCATCTAGGAATGCTCAGACCTGACACCCATAATGTGGTGGTGCACCATCTTGCTGGAACTATGATGTCGGTGATAGGGAATTGCTGGCCATCAAGTCGGCTTTGGAGGAATGGCGGTACCTCCTGGAAGGAGCAGCTCACCTGGTATTGGTTTTTACTGACCATAAAAACCATAAAAAAAAACATAAGCTGTGAAGATACGAGATGTGCAGCACCGAAACTATGGATACTGGAAGCCTGTGCTAGCATTTCTCCTGTGGTGTTGCTATCAGTGTGTGAAGAGTGGGAGAAGAGGGTTGCATTGACAATCCAACACAATGGGCAGCACATTGAACACATTTTATAAGTGGTCAGAAACTTGTAAATAACTCATGAAAGAATAAAGTTACGTTAAAACAAAGCACACCATTGTTTTTCTTGTGAAATTCCCAATAGGTTTGATGTGTCACATGACCCTCTTCCTATTGAAAAAACAAAAGTTGGATTCAAAATGGCCGACTTCAAAATGGCCGCCATGGTCAACACCCATCTTGAAAAGTTTCCCCCCTCACATATACTAATGTGCCACAAACAGGAAGTTAATATCACCAACCATTCCCATTTTATTAAGGTGTATCCACATAAATGGCCCACCCTGTATATATCCCTGGGACAGACACTTATATACATTACTCATCAATCTATATATCCTTGGGACAGACACTTATGTACATTACTCATCAATCTATATGTCCCTGGGACAGACACTTATAGACATTTCTCATCAATCTATATATCCCTGAAACAGACACTTATGTTCATAATTTATCAATCTATAACAGA
>BLSH010108976.1:258925-281843 GCA_018402905.1 Glandirana rugosa
ACTTATGGACATTGATGAATCGTGACTAATTAACCTTGTGTGTCAACCAAACCACTCGAGTAACTCGGAACTTGAAGTATCTGTCCACGTAGTTTAGTACTCTTTTCCATAAAACCGGTTAACGTTCAACAACAAGAGAAACTGAGAGGAGACTTCTTACCGTTGTACTCCCGGAGTTTTGTTGAGAGTTTACTGGACTTTTGTCTAACAAGAAGTAATACCAAATCCCCTTCCGATGTTTTTCAATAGCGTCTCTATATTCGACAGTCACAGGTGACACTCCTTGTATCACTCCTTTACCTTCTGGTGTCCGTGTCAAGAACAATTCCGGTCTTCACCGTCCGGTGAATTTTATAACCTCTCCGTTTCCGCTTCCTACCACTCTTGCCAGTTTTTGTCGGGTGTCTGGTTGTTTTCAGGTCATTTGAGAGTTGTTTTGAGGCCCTCATGTTGCCATTCTTCAGAGGAGAGTCAAAGAGAACAACAACTTGCAATTGGCCAAAATACCTTTTCTCATGATTTGATGCACCTGTCTATGAAGTTCAAGGCTCAATGAGCTCACCAAACCAACTGTGTGTTCCAATTAATCAGTGCTAAGTAGTTACAGGTATTCAAATCAACAAAATGACAGGGGTGCCCAAATTTATGCACCTGTCTAATTTCGTTTTGATGCATATTGCACATTTTCTGTTAATCCAATAAACCTAATTTCCCCACTGAAATGTTACTGTGTCCTTCAGTTATTTGATAGATCAAAATGAAATTGCTGATCCAAACACCCAAATATTTATAAATGACAATCATGGAAATTGTCAGGGGTTCCTAAACTTTTGCATACAACTGTATATACATTACTTATTAATATAGACATATATATATATATATATATATATATATATATATATATATATATTATTCATCAATCTATATCCATGAGACAGACACTTATATACAATACTCATCAATCTATACATCCCTGTTACAGACACTAATATACATTGCTCATTAATCTATATATCCCTAGGACAGACACATATATACATTACTCATCAATCTATATCCCTGGGACAGACACATATATACTTTACTTATTAATCTATATATCCCTGGGACAGACACATATACAGTATCTCACAAAAGTGAGTACACCCCTCACATTTTTGTAAATATGTTATTATATATTTTCATGTGACAACACTGAAGAAATAGCACTTTGCTACAATGTAAAGTAGTGAGTGTACAGCTTGTATAACAGTGTAAATTTGCTGTTCCCTCAAAATAACTCAACACACATCCATTAATGCCTAACCCGATGGCAACAAAAGTGAGTACACCCCAAAGTGAAAATGTCCAAATGTGGCCCAATTAGCCATTTTCCCTCCCCGGTGTTATGTGGCTCATTAGTGAATGAGGAGCAGGTGTGTTAAATTTGGTGTTATCACTCTCACTTTCTCATACTGGTCACTGGAAGTTCAACATGGCATCTCATGGCAAAGAACTCTCTGAAGATCTGAAAAAAAGAATTGTTCAGTGGTTGCCCATGCATTGTTGGCGCATGGGCACTGCACCCCCCTAACACTCTCACCGCCCTCCCTATCCATGCACCAGGCCCCTTTCAGGACACAGGGCGCATGAATTTCTATTGCGGGGATTGGGTGGGTGTGTTTTTTTAAGCACCTGATAGGGTGGGCTCGGGTGCAGAGCATTTCGTCTGGAGCCCACCCAGTTGTGTTGGAACAGCAAATAATTATTCACTGTTGCAACACTGATCCTCCTCCCAGCCAATCGGGAATCGGGTCTGATATCCGTTACCCATTATGCTGAAAGTACAGGCAATCCTATTGGATTCCCAAGAGCCTGATCCCCTGCCTGATGTGTCCACTGATGTCCGCCGCTGTGTGCCCACCGATCCCCAATGTACCCGCCGATCCCTGCTGCCGATGGGGTAAGTGCTGGTGGACCAGCAAACAGCGCGGGGAGGGGGGGCGGTTGGGGGGTTATGAGGTGCCGTGGGGGGGGGTTGTTTGCCACCCTCCAAGCAAAAAACCACCAGCCGCCACTGGAATTGTTGCTCTACATAAAGATGGCCTAGGCTATAAGAAGATTGCCAAGACCCTAAAACCAAGCTGCAGCACAGTGGCCAAGACCATACAGCGGTTTAACAGGACAAGTTCCACTCAGAACAGACCTCGCCATGGTCGACCAAAGGAGTTGAGCACATGTGCTCAGCGTCATATCCAGAGGTTGTCTGTGGGATGTATGAGTACTGCCAGCATTGCTGCAGAGGTTGAAGGGGTGGGGGGTCAGCCTGTCAGTGCTCAGACCATACACCGCACACTGCATCATATTGGTCTGCATGGCTGAGGGTAAAGGTGATGGACTGGCCAAGCATGTCTCCAGACCTAAACCCTATTGAGCCTCTGTGAGCATCCTCAAACGGAAGGTGGAGGAGCGCAAGGTCTCTAAAATCCACCAGCTCCATGATGTCATCATGGAGGAGAGGAAGAGGACTCCAGTGGCAACCTGTGAAGCTCCGTGCCCAAGAGGGTTAAAGCAGTGCTGGAAAATAATGGCCACGCAAAATATTGACACTTTGGGTCCAATTTGGACATTTTTACTTAGGGGTGTACTCACTTTTGTTGCCAGCAGTTTAGGCATTAATGGCTGTGTGTTAAGGTCTTTTGAGGGGACAGCAAATTTACACTGTTATACAAGCTGTACACTCACTACTTTACATTGTAGCAAAGTGTCATTTCTTCAGTGTTGTCACATGAAAAGTTATAATAAAATATTTACAAAAATGTAAGGGGTATACTCACTTTTGTGAAATACTGTATATATACCTTACTCATCAATCTATATCCCTGGGACCCACACATACATACATTACTCATCGATCTATATGCCTGAGACAGACACATATATACATTACTCATCAATCTATATGCCTGAGACAGACACATATATACAATACTTATCAATCTATATGCCTGAGAGACACATATATACATTACTTATTAATCCATATCCCTGGGACAGACACATATATACATTACTTGTCAATCTATATATACCTGGGACAGACACATATATACATTACTTGTCAATCTATATATCCCTGGGACAGACACATATATACATTACTCATCAATCTATATATCCCTGGGACAGACACATATATACATTACTTATCAATCTATATCCTTGGGGCAGACACATATATACATTACTTATTAATCTATATCCCTGGGACAGACACATATATACATTACTTGTCAATCTATATATCCCTGGGACAGACACATATATACATTACTTGTCAATCTATATATCCCTGGGACAGACACATATATACATTACTTATCAATCTATATCCTTGGGGCAGACACATATATGCATTACTCATCAATCTATATCCCTGGGAGAGACACATATATTTATATTACTTATCAATCTAATATCTCTAGGACAGACACATATATACAATACTTATCAATCTATATCCCTGGGACAGACACTTATATACATTACTCATCAATCTATATTCCTGAGACAGAGGAGTGAGCCAGCATTATCACAGTGTGATATCATAGTGCAGGAGACTGACTCATCTCACCAATCCACCACATACATTATTATGCACATACATTACCCACACATAACACATACATTACACACACCACATATATACACACAAACCACATATATAAATATACACCACATACATTATTATAGACATACATAACACCACATATACACACACCATATTTATACACATACATTACCCACACACACCACATACATTATTATGCACATGCATTACACACACCACATACATTACACATACAACATTCATATATATGTATATTACACACCATATACATGAATATACATTAGACACACCACATGCATACATATACAGCACACACACACCACATATATACATACACATGCATTACACACACATACCACATACATTAATATACACATATATTACACACACACACACACCGCATTCATTCTTACATACACATATACACACCACATACCCACACTACACATAATACATCATATATACACACACCACATACATTATACATATATTATATATACATTACACACTCCATATTCATATATACACAATACATTACACACACTACATACATACGCATATATTACACATGCATTGCACACACCACATTCATATATACACACATATTACTCACATCACATACATAATATACATTAGACACACTACATGCATATGTATACAGCACACACACACTACATACATACATAAATACATTACACACACCACAATCATATATACAAATGCATTGCACATACCACAATCATATATACAAATACATTGCACATACCACAATCATATGTATAAATACATTACCCACCACATTCATGTATACAAATACATTACATACTTACACATACATCACACACATCAGCTTCATACATTACACACATCACATGCATGTATACACTTACATTACACACAATACATTCATATATACACATACAATACACGCACCACATACATACATATACAATACACACACCCCACACACGCACATACATTACACACACCACATATATATAGACTCATTCATTACACCAACCACATATATACTAAACATACATCACCAAACCACACACATACACTGATATCACACACCGTGTGTATGTATATATGTATATATATATAGAGAGAGAGAGAGATATGGTCTTCAGGTTTAAAATGTCTCGAACTTCTCAGCGGACATTGTACTGCATTATAACTTATTTGCCAACAAAAATACACAATAAAATAAATTGGACATAAATACACAATACATAGGTGCATGGCTTTTTTCATAAAATATGTTGTAATACATATACAAACAGAATATGTATTTGCATATGTAGATATAGATAGATAAATAGAAAGATAGATAGATCGTTTATTTACAGATATTCACTAACACTATATGTACATATGTGTTTTATTTTGAACATGCTTATTTTGAAACTGGCTATAACGTGGAGAAGGTTTACTTATCCTTGTCTTCTGTCTCTCTTTTCAATAGAAACCAAACCGGCCCAAATATTCCTTTTTTATATATCTTTATATATAATGACATGTATATTTATATATCTTTATATATATATATAATTTTATCTGCCATATCTATATAGACACAGAGACATATAATACATGTTTTGTGTAGGAATAAAAAATCATAACCACAACACACTTACACATTATTTGATTTGATTCTATGGCTAGACAATGAGATACTGAAATCACAGGTCAAAAATGAGGAAGATTGCGACTGGAATGACTATACAATCATCTGTCATGTCTGTACACACATCACATAGGACGGGCTCCAATAGTCATTGCTATTATGTGAACTGAGCTACCGGGGAAGCTACATTTCCTGCCGAGTGAGGACAGCCAGCCAGCACTATACTAGAATGTCAAATGCTGCAAAAAATGATATAGCTCGGATTGTTTATCATCATTTTGGAGCGGCTAAACATTCTCTTGTAATGTCTAATCCTACCATTCTATGCAGGACCACAGGCACTCCTACCGGGTATGAAATAGATGTCTGCAGCTAAATAAAACATTAATTACATAGAAGATATCCAAGAGAGAAAAGAAATACGTGTGAGTATATATATATATATATATATATATATATATATATATATATATATACACCCCCCCACACACACACACAAATATATATATACAATATATATATATATATTATACATAAATATTATATATATATATATGTGTGTGTGTGTAGGGGGAGGATAAAAATATATAAATAGTGTAGCTGTTTATTATGTTTTCTTTAAAAAAATGTATGTAAGTAATGCAAATAACTGTAATAACAATAATAAATTATTTTATATATAAACAAATACGTGTGCAATTTGCTAGACGTTGTATCACCTTTGGAAAAAACGATTGTGTATTTGGATAATATTGCTGTGGTTGATTATTTTATTGGTGTTTTTGATAGCGATTGTGATAATAATAATACTAATAACAACAACAACAACAATAACAATAATAAAAACAATGTTATATATTTTCCACCAGTGCAATAAGATTGTCATTATGTTATTGCCCCTACTGTATATATAGCAAAGTGGTAATATTTTCAGATATAAAAAATGAATAAACTTCTGCCTTCTGGCCATCAGTAGTTTTTAGATAATTCTGGTAAGAGTAATGAAAATCAATACAGAAATGATATTAATACATATAGGGAAAAATAGAAATAGAGAAAGTTATGATGACTGAGTATTCAATGTGTTTATGACTTTTCATGTTATAACCTCTGGGTTTCTCTCTGTACAAATACTGTGGGGCAAGTGTAACACCTACCTAAGAAATCACAATCTGAATGAGGATAAGAAGTGAAAACAGGCTTTGGTGGAATAACTCTTTTAGTAAATAAGCCCATGTATAGCCGTCCCAGCTATGTTAAGAATAGTGTAGATTCTCTGATCTCTGAAATGAAGACTCATGGCTGTGTTTCTCATGGCAGCTGACTGGCCCAATGTCAGGAGACGCCTCCTTCACTTGGCCAGGGTCCATGGAAGAGCAAAGAGCTTCTACAAAATCCTAAAATGAAGGATTTCAAGTGCACCAAACAAATCTCAGTCTCCGTGATGTCTGCATGCAGCACATTCTGTACACTGATGTATACCTAGCCAGAGGAACAGTAGCAACCACGGATATACCCAGGTGGCAGAGCAGCTTGCCATCCAAATCTAATAACAGAAGGAGAAAGGAAAAGCTTTGTTGCCAAAATGTTGTTTATATATATATATATATATATATATATATATATATATATACATATAAAAAATATATATATCACACGAAAAAATATAGATGCAAAGAAAGTTTGCAATTTAAGTGATGCCCTTTATTGGCTCACATAAGGTATTAAAGATGCAGGATTTCGAGATCCCTTCTTCAGGATGTGTATATTTGTATACATTTGTGAAAAAACCCATCTTTCTGCATTAGTCGATGTATACATGTACATACAAATGCAAACACATACCATAGGATGGCTGCTGTAACCCACCGAAACTTAACCTTTGATGGTGTTCTTTTAAATACCTGTGTGTTTGTCTTGACTTTAATACATATATATATATATATATACACAGTCTTCTGAGATATCCATTTCCATAGTGAAATGTTACATTTCTGGGGTTTATGAAGCTGAGCTGATAACTCTGCTATAGATCTCAGCAGTTCTCAGAGGAAATCATCTCCTGAGTGAAGCTGTTTATGAAGCAGAGTACATCAGTTCTCAGAAGGAGAAGAGGGGAGATGTTTTTCCTCTGAAAATGGCTGTAATTTGTGTAGGAGAGGAGGGCTGCCTGTGAACTCGCGAGATGTTGTGAGATTACAGTGCATCTTTTAGTAAAAAAGCAAAATCAAAAAGAAGGGGGGAGATTTACTAAAACTGGTGCACAAGTGGTGCAGCTGTGCATAGTAACCAATCATCTTCCAGGTTGCCAAAGCTTAACTAAACAAGCTGAAGTTAGAAACGTGGTTACCATGAACAGTTGCAGCAGATTCTGAGTGCTCCAGTTTTAGTAAATCTCTTACAGGAAAATAATAGACATCGAGCATTGACACTTTTTTACATGTATTTTAGCGGGGGTTTTTTGGCACAGTTTTTTTAATGCATATTTTGATGTTCCTTAATTTTGAGAGCATTTTGGCACTTTTGTACGCTCATTTATCTTTATGTGCACTTCAGCTATGTTTTTAATGTGCATTTTGGTGCAGGTTTATTAATGTGCATTTTATTATGGGCTTCTTTTGACACATATGTGGGCACTTTTTTTATGCAAATTTTGGCAAAGACGTCCATCTGCTAGCCATGTTTCTGGTGCCTAATGGCACAGCAAGTATTACATGCATTTTGCATGTATTTCCGGAATGCACACAAAAATGCACCTTTCTGCAGATTTTTGGATTGCACAGGTATGAATTGGGACATTAATAAAAATGAGCCAAAAAACGAGTTTAAAAAAAGTAGCAAAATGTTCATTTAAAAAATGCACCGCTAGGCACAGTTAAAAAAACACCAAAATGCCAAATTAAACCTTTTGGGCATAGTGTCATGCGTTTTTTCAATGCATATTTTGTTGCATTTTTAGCACACGTTGCATGATAAAATATGAGACAAAATGCACATTTGCTAACCGCATTTGGATTGCCATTAACAATAAATGAGCACCTAGATAGATGGATGGATGGATGGATGGATGGATGGATGGATGGATGGATGGATAGATAGATAGATAGATAGATAGATAGATAGATAGATAGATAGATAGATAGATAGATAGACACACACGTGTATATATATGTATGCTGATAGGGGAATAAGAAAGTCACATCACAGCAGCTTCTCTCCCAGATTCTCCACCTCTGGGCTGGAGAAGCCAGGATGGAGATATTTTACACAGCCTGCCAGTGAGATGCTCAGATCTCACCTTCATAAACCGGCCGTTTGTGTTGAATGACAGAAGCGTTGTGTGTGATGGGAAGCGGGTACCATGTTCTCTGCTCCTTATCTCAGCTACATAAACTGGTACACACGGGAGATAAGCCGCCACCACCATGATCTGGGCTTTCTTCCCTTCATAAAACAGGCTGCTCAGTGTAATGTTAGCTGACACCCTGGCAAATAATAAGGTGTTAAGCTTAGGCTGTGCTTTAAGGTGTGCACTTCATTCTGTTCTTTAAGAGGGATTACTGGAGTCAGTGGGACTTTTGAAGAATTGAATGATCCAAGCCTTGTCACCATAATTGCACTGCTTAGCCTGTGACTGGGCTGGATGCAGGGAGCATGGAGAGGATGCTGGAGAGGAAGTGGGAGGACTCCAGACTCCAGCAGACAGCTCTCTTCCCACCCAAGGCACTATTTTAAAGGGAGATTTAAATCGTATAGTTTAGCTGAAGTCTGGGAAGGAATATTCTAGAATCCTGCACTTTTACCATGTATATTTTTTATTTGTGTACTTTTTTAAACAATTATACTAGAAAAGTAAACAATGTGTAATATGGCATGGAGCTAACTTGTGCCTGTATACATCCTACCATCAATATATACTGTAGTCTAGTATAATAAGTTACATAATACTGACAATAATATCCTAAAATGCAGCTAAGCGTGTTCTATAGTTCTAAAATTCGACATATGCTGTTTAATATACACACAGACCTCTGTGCGGCTAAGACTATTATAAATATTGCATAGAGTACCATGCAATCTAATACATTATATTCTACAATATCACACAACAGATTATGAAATCTGACACAGCATACTCTGAAATATTGCTTACTTCAATAATATATCATAGTATGTGCTGGAATACTAAACAGTATGGGAAACCGCTAATACATTGGAGTCCAATATAGGAAATATAGCAAAATATACTATGCTGAAATATATGCCAGTATATAGCAGATTACAAGACAGTACTACCGGAAAACAGTGTATCATATCTAGAACACAGTATACATTGTATAGTATAGCCTAAAAGCCAACAGTGTACAAAAGATACAACACATCAGAATCCATCATATACATTGTAAAATCTTTATAGTATTCGGTGCAACTGCAAATTATATTCTCAGCATGTTCCAGCATGAAGCATAATAATACTGCAGAGTAATAATGCTAAAATGCAGCAAAACATAATACGGTAGCGTTTACCCTAGCAGATGTTGTATATTTCTGCTACTTCCCTGTGATTTGAAGAATCCAAGTTAGAAAATAAATGCTAGTATTCTTTATTTCATTATAACCTAGATTCCAAGGATGTGTGCTATGGAGTATTAGTGTCCAGTATACTGTAGCACCCTGCACAATATATACTGTAATTATGCCCACTATGTAATGAAGTAGTAATTGAGATGTTTACAAGCGCAAAACATGTTCTGGAATACTACAACAAAGAATATTCTGGGGAACACTGTAGCACCCAGCTTAGTATATATTCCAGCAGTGTGGAATACTATTCATCACTATTCATCACAATGTGTTCTAGGATATTTCACAATGTATAACAGAGTCTGACGCGGTGAATATTGTAACATTGTACAGTATATCCTAGAATCCAGCACAGTATCAGGGAACATTGTATATATCCTTGAATCCAACACAGTAAACCATGGAACGTTGTCCAATATATCATAGAATCAAGCACAGTATATCATGGAACATTGTACAGTACATATTAGAATCTAACACAGTATATAATGGAACATTGTACAGCATATCCTAGAATCCAGCAAAGTATATAATGGAACAATGTACAGTATATCCTAGAATCCAGCACAGTATATCATGGAACATTGTACAGTATATCCTATAGAATCCAGCACAGCATATCATGGAACATTGTCCAGTATATTCTAGAATACAGCACAGTATACTTATTATGGAACATTGTACAGCATATCCTAGAATCCAGCACAGTATATCATGGAACACTGTACAGTATATCCTAGAATCCAGCACAGTAAATCATGGAACACTGTACAGTATATCCTAGAATCCAGCACAGTATATCATGGAACATTGTACAATATATCATAGAATTCATCACAATATATCATAGAACATTGTATAGTATATCTTAGAATCCAACACAGTCATAGAACATTGTAGAGTATATCCTAGGATCTAATTAAACAATATAATCCAACACAGTGTGTAATGCAATGCTGTCCTAGAATTAAACTCAGCCTATTCTGAAATTCTGCACAGAGTATCCTAGAATGCAGCACAGCGTCTAATGAAAAGTTGGACAGCATATTATTGGGTCCACCAAAGTATGTTATGTATATAAGATTAGAGTATATCATTATAGTTTCTGGACTACTTCAGAGTATATACTAAAGTATGTCCAGTATATCTTTATACCCGAGCATCCTGCAATAGAACAGTGCACAATACACTCTGGCAACCATCATGGTATAATATTCTAGAATATCACAGTATATATGCTTCGTGCACACTGGCTTAATAATCGCTGCTTCTACAGGAGTTTTGTGTTCTGCCTGTAGAAGCAGCTCAATGCTATCCTACTACAGCACCGTATACTTTATGACTGTAGCATTTACCCTATAGTAACCAGCACTGGATTCAGAAATGCACAATATACCCTAGCTTGCAGCACAATGGAAGGCTGGACAGTATGTTCTGGGATACCGACAGTATATAGAAATAAATAGAATATAGAAAGTATACAACAGAATGCATCTTCTTATTCAACAAATATCTTGAAATATTGCACAATATATCATATCCTCCAGCACAATATAGCATGGAATACTGCACAGTATATACCCTGTCACCCAGCAGTCTTCCCCAGTATACTACATAATTGTATATATATAGTGCTGGATCCATAGGAGTATATTGTGTTGGATTCTAATGTATTCTAGCAAAATTAATGTTCATTGAGCTTAGGAAATCAGTTGAAGCTAATTTTAATTCAAGCACCAACCACATGCTAGGTTTTTTTTTCCTCCCGCACAATTGGTAACCATAGGATCACCTTATTTGCTAACAAGTGCTTTGCAAATTAAACATACCCTTCTTTAACTAAACAGCCCTGATCCTTTGATATATCACCCCAGTGTGTTGGATTGCTTGATGTACTGTGCAATACAACATAAACATACAACTCAATATTTTAAATATACCATGCAATATTTCACAATCACAATATACTTTACATTCTGAACTATATCCTCCAATAAACTATGCTGGATTCTTGGATGTGAAGTTTTTGGGATTGATTATAGGACACAATGTGCTGTATTGTCTAGAATTCTAGGAATTCTAGGTTATATCATGCAGCATTACAATATTATTGTGTATACTGTGTTGAATTAAGGTATACTGTACAGTATTCCAAGACTGGCTGCTAGTGTTTTTCCATACAACACGATTCCACAATTATTGCACAGTGACGGCATACAGTAAATTACTCAACTGTGCTGGATGATAGGGTATACTGTACAGTACTCTATGATATACTGCATTAGATGTTAGTGTATACTGTGCAGTGCCATATGATATACTGTGCTGGATGATAGGGTATACTGTGCAGTACTCTATGATATACTGTGCTGGATGATAGGGTATACTGTGCAGTACTCTATGATATACTGCATTAGATGATAGGGTATACTGTGCAGTACTATATGATATACTGTGCTGGATGATAGGGTTTACTGTGCAGTACCATATGATATACTGTGCTGGATGATTGGGTATACTGTGCAGTACTATATGATATACTGTGCTGGATGATAGGGTTTACTGTGCAGTGCCATATGATATACTGTGCTGGTTGATAGGGTATAGCAGAATTTCCTAATATACTGTGCTGGATGATAGTGTATACTGTGTATTGCTGTATGATATACTGTGCTGGATGATGGGGTATAGCAGTATTTCCTGATATTCTGTGCTGGATTATAAGGTACACTGTGCATTTCTGTATGATATACTGTGCTGGATGATAGGGTATACTGTGCATTGCTGTATAATATAATGTACTGGATGATAGGATGTAGCAGTATCTCCTGATACTGTGCTGGATGATAAGGTATACTGTGCATTGCTGTATAATATACTGTGCTGGATGATAGGGTATACTGTGCAGTGCCATATGTTATACTGTGCTGGATGATAGGGTATACTGTGCAGTACTCTATGATATACTGTATTAGATGATAGGGTATACTGTGCAGTACTATATGATATACTGTGCTGGATGATAGGGTTAACTGTGCAGTGCCTTATGGTATACTGTGCTGGATGATAGGGTATACTGTGCAGTACTATATGATATACTGTGCTGGATGATAGGGTTTACTGTGCAGTGCCATATGATATACTGTGCTGGTTGCTAGGGTATAGCAGAATTCCCTAATATACTGTGCTGGATGATAGTGTATACTGTGTATTGCTGTATGATATACTGTGCTGGTCAATGGGGTATAGCAGTATTTCCTGATATTCTGTGCTGGATGATAAGGTACACTGTGCATTGCTGTATGATATACTGTGCTGGATGATAGGGTATACTGTGCATTGCTGTATAATATAATGTACTGGATGATAGGACATAGCAGTATCTCCTGATACTGTGCTGGATGATAAGGTATACTGTGCAGTGCTGTATAATATGCTGTGCTGGATGATAGGGCATATCAGTATTTCCTGATATACTGTGCTGGATGATAAGATATACTGTGCATTGCTGTATAATATACTGTGCTGGGTGATAGGGTTAACTGTGCAGTACTATATGATATACTGTGTTCGATGATAGGGAATACTGTGCATTGCAGTACTATATAATATACTGTGCTGGATGATAGTGTATACTGTGCAGTACTATATGATATACTGCATTAGATGATAGGGTATACTGTGCAGTACTATATGATATACTGTGTTGGATGATAGGGAATACTGTGCACTGCAGTACTATATGATATACTGTGCTGGATGATAGGGTATATTGTGCAGTACTATATGATATACTGCGCTGGATGATAAGGTATACCGTGCCTTGATGTATGATATACTGTGCTGGATGATAGGGTATAACAGTATTTCCTATACTGTGCTGGATGATAGGTTATACTGTGCATTGCTGAATGATATACTGTGCTGGATGATAAGGTATACTATGCAATGCTGTATAATATACTGTGCTGGATGATAGGGCATATCAATATTTCCTGATATACTGTGCTGAATGATAAGGTATACTGTGCATTGCTGTATGATATACTATGCTGGATGATAGGGTATACTGTGCAGTACTGTATAATATACTGTGCTGGCTGATAGGGCATAGCAGTATTTCCTGATATACTGTGCTGGATAATATGGTATACTGTGCAGTACTATATGACTGTGCTGGATGATAAGGTGTACTGCAGTGCTTTATGATATACTGTGCTGGATGATACATAGCAGTATTTCCTAATATACGGTGCTGGATGATAGGGCATACTGTACAGTATTATATTATTTACTGTGCTGGATGATAAGGTACTGTTCAGTATTGTATGATATACTATACTGGGCGATAGGGTATACTGTGCAATATTGTATGATATACTGTACTGGATGATAGGGTATACTGTGTATTGCTGTATGATATACTGTGCTGGATGACAGGGCATAGCATGATTTCCTGATATACTGTGCTGGATGATAGGGTATACTGTGCAGTGTTGTATGATATACTATACTGGGCAATGGGGTATACTGTGCAGTATTGTATAATATACTGTAATGGATGATAGGGTATACTGTGCTGTGTTGTATAATGTACTGTGCTGGACGATAAGGCATAGCGGTATTTTATCATAGACTGTGCTGGATGATAGGGTATATTGTGCAGTATTGTATGAAATACTCTGCTGGGTGATAGGGTATACTGTGCAGTGTTGTATGATTTACTATACTGGGCGATGGGGTATACTGTGCAGTATTGTATGATATACTGTACTGAATGATAGGGTATACTGTGCAGTGTTGTATAATATACTGTGCTGGATGATAGGGCATAGCAGTATTTCATGATATACTGTGCTGGATGATATGATACACTGTACTGGATGATATGATATACTGTGCAGTATTGTATGATATACTGTGCTGGATGATAGGGTACACTTACATAGTTACAGAGTTACATAGTTAGTCAGGTTGAAAAAAGACACAAGTCCATCTAGTTCAACCAATAAAATACTGTGCAGTATTGTATGATATACTGTGCTGGATGATAGGATATAATATACAGTTTTATATAATATACTGTGTTGGATGATAGGGCATAGCAGTATTTCATGATATAATGTGCTGAATGATAGGGTATGCTGTGCAGTGTTGTGTGATATACTGTGCTGGATAGATATACTGTGCAGTATTGTATGGTATACTGTACCGGATGATAGGGTATACCGTTCACTATTGTGTGGTATACTGTGCTGGATGGTAGGATATACTGTGCAGTATTGTATGACATATATTGCTGGGTGATAGGGTATACTGTACAGTGTTGTGTGATATACTGTGCTGGATAGATATACTGTTCACTTTTGTGTGGTATTCTGTGCTGGATGATAGGGTATACTGTGGAGTATCTCCCGATGTACAATGCTAAGGTATAAAGTGCAGTACCATCTAATATACTTAACTGAATGATAGGTTATACTGTGGAGTATATCATGATGTACCAGGTAGGGTAAACCGTGCAGTGTGATATTGTGGAATACAACACAACCAAATTGATAAGAATTGAGAATTATCGCTGAGTTTAGTAAATAAGATGAAGTTTTATTAACCAATCATATACTAGCAAAAAAACTGCATCTTTTTCTGCATTTTGTTCCTGACACAGGAATACAAGTTTACCATATTTACGTCCATACTTTGCAAAGTTAACATACAGTGAAATGGCGTATATCCTTTAGCAAATCAACTCCAATATATTTTAAGACAGTGTATAGTTTGCTCAAGTATCCACCATAAGTATTTCATTAAATAGCTAGCATCATGTCGTAGAACCCAGCACAGTTCCCCCTATGTTTGTGCAAGCTTGTCATGTACAATACTAATAAAAGAGTAGGGGCTGCTGAAAAGTGAATCTTCCCTTTAGTTAATGAATGAGAAGAAGCTGTGCTGTTTTTGCAGTTCTCCAATGTGCACGAAAATATAAATTTTCTTTATTTTATTTTAAGTTATTGAGTATGTAAAGTGAGCACAGCCTCAACATGTTATGTGGGCATTCACTTTGCAAAGTGAACATTTAACTTTGACTGTCTCTTCTCCTTTCCATAAATCAACCCATGAACCTAAAAGCTGCACAGAATTATCTTAAGATCCAGTGCAGAATTCCCTGTAATATTGCACTGCATAGACAATAATCTAGCACATTGTATTCTAAAATATAAAACAGAATTTCCTATAATACAACACAGTTCATCCTGGAATTCTCCACAATATCAGTCACTAATCCCAGGCAGTACAATATATTTGGACTGCTGAAAGTATACCTCGGGTTCCAAGACTTTTGTATAATAATTTGAAGTGCTGACATCTTATTGCATATTCTCCAATAATACACACAACAATATAAATTAAAAATTGCACAGCCTAGCCTCTTTTTTATAGAATATTCTGAAATACTGCAGTTTTACCCCAGCAATCACCACAGCACATTCTGGGATCAGTACAAAATACTCTGGAATACTGTCGTGTTTACCATAGTGTTCAGCATAGTTAGTATCTAACTTAGTGGTATATTGTAGTATCCAGCACAATGTATTTTGGAATTTTCCAGTATATCCTAATTGAGCAGTGGATTATTATCACTGCTTCATAAACGGACGTTTATAAAGTGGCACATTGTATCCAGCAAAACGTATTATTGAATAATCCACTATAGACCCTGATATCAAGCCATATTGTAAAAGCCCCCGAGTATAATCCAGTACTATTCTTGAAATAGGGCTCAGCATATCCCAGAATCCTAGCATATTCTGAGTTATGAAAGATATTTTAGTATCTGCCATATCCTGCAGGTAGGAAACGTATATAAAGAAAGAACTAATAGACTATTGTAAAAGCTTATACACCAGAATACCATCCATGCATACAGTTTAGCACTGTGTGTTCTTATATTCTGCCCTATGTACCTAACCTAAACCGTTCCTGCATATCAAAGTATCATCATCAATTCCATTCTATTCTAGTATGTTATACAATATAGAACCATGCATCTAATGTTTTCCAAATTCTAGGACAGTATCGCCTTCAACCATTTCTTGATATCTAATAAAATCTATATTCTGGAGGGGTTATCAGAGATTATAGAGCAGTACATTGACCAGTCTTTCACAGGAAAGACTATTTTTGACTATTATTGAAGCCTGGAGGGCAAGAGATCTGGACCAAATAGGGGCTGTGGGCCATTACAGCCAATCAGATGGCATGATCAATGTTTCCAGACCATAAACTATGAAATATGAGTTATTGCTGAGGGCACCGCTCCTACTTTTGATCCAATTACCACAAATCTGCCCCAGAATTTAAACTCGACTATTATGGTGCCATTTCACTTAATGTGTCACTTCCACCCAGTGTTCATGGAATGACATCATTAGTAAACAGTGTTGACAGAGTGGAATACTCTTAAATGTTATACATATGGAATGCTCAAAGCTGGAGCCATAAATTAAAGTACATAGATTTTAAGCAGTAATAATAGATAATCACATTAAAGTAGTGGGAATATTCCATGGTCTTTCCTGGGTGAGTGTGGAATTCTCCTAAGTATTCCTTTTAACCCAGAGTACAATAGGAAGGCCTCCCTGGAAAAGGCATCTTTTAGATCCATCCTCCATTGAAGGATTAACATGCTCTGCTGGTAAAGCACGTTAATCCAGAGGAAGAGGTGTGCTGCTGCTTAAAGTGGCTCTCCAAACCCTTGATGCTCCAAACCCAAGCCTGTTTGTCTAGACACTCATTAAGCCCCAGTTTGTCTGGCATCTCTACCTTGACCTTGGCCTTCCACACATTTTTTGAGGCCGAACAGTAAAAAATGTGGAATGTCAGGACAAAGGCTGACAGCCGGGTGCTTTCTGAGGCTTCCCAGCATTTCAAATAGCTGTCAGTCCCCAGGACCTTGTTTGTAGGTCAGTGGACAATGAAGAAGTTTACTGTCGTTCCTGAGCGATGTGATTTACCGTCACAATCTGGAAGAAAAGAAGCCGGCTATTTTCTGGCTGATGTTCAATGGAGGCTGTTGTGTGGGGGCATTGTACATGACAAATGTCATCAAATGTCCCAAGGAATTCAGAACATATTGTCCTGGCCGAGGTGTACAAAACAGGTGTGGGGGCTGATTCACTCTGCACCGATCAACCGATCTAAATCGAACACAGCCATGTGCAAAAAAATAATCCACTACTAGAGATAAACAGATACAGATTCAGAGGAGGCAATGTTCATTTTCAGGCCCACCACATACAACCTTAGTTGTAAATATGGAGCAGCAAAAGAAGCATTGGGAGTATTGTCTAGTGCTATCCTGTGTACAGATTTCCATTTCATGGTGGAGCTTACCCTTCTACATTTATGTTATAGGCTTAGGCTTTCACCCTTTGTTCAATTGAATCCAAACTGAAAAAAATGTGTGAAAACATTTATTAGTAAACCCCTAATTATTTTCCCTTTCTCAGGCACTGGATAAGTCTTAAGCTGTGGCTTTATACGCAAATCCAAGGCATTCTGTAGTCCTGAAATCTCCCCTGAGCTCAGATTTGTAAAGGGTTAATACTACTAACAAAGTATACAAATTACACAAATGTGGGCTACATTCTATGTCAAGATATTACACATCTAATTCTTCTTATGTGTCTTAATGTATCAAATCTTTTATCAAATGTATTACTTTGAATATCAAAAGTATTATCAAACACATATGAAATGTATTATCAAACATATATCAGTTGTATAGTGTTTAAATGTATTATCAAATGCAATGTGTCAGATGTATTATCAAACATATATCAAATGTATTACTTAGTGTATCAAATGTATTATCAAACAAATATTAAATGTAATAACGAACATATATAAAGTGTATTATTCAATGTATTATCAAATGTATTATTTAATGTATTAAATCTAATATCAAATGGATTACCTAATGTATCAAATGCATTATCAAATATATATCACATGTATTACTAAATGTATTATCAAACAAATATCACATGTATTATCATACATATATCAAATGTATTACTTAACTGTATCAAAATCAATTCTTCCACCTTTCTGCATAGCTTCTTATTTTACCCAAAATGGTAACACGTGGAATACCGGGACTATAAAGCAATAAACTACATATGTGGTTGTGTATAGTTGTATTGTGTATCCTGCATTGGATATGTGTGAAAGTCTCTCTACAAATAAAATATATTAAAATATATTATGCAAAATGAGCTTGTGTAGAGCTTGCATGTGTATATTTCAATATATGTCTCAAGTTAGGTACTTAGATCAATCTTCAGGGGGAAAAAATATATATATAGAGAGAGAGAGAGATGGAGAGAGAGAGATGGAGAGAGAGAAAAAGAGATCTATCTATCTATCTATCTATCTATCTATCTATCTATCTATCTATCAATAGATAGGTAGATAGATAGATATAATATTATTATTATTGTTAGTGTTATTATTATAAGTAATTATATTCCTATAGATAGATTTTAGCAAGCAGTGAAGATGTTGTAGTCCATTGCACCTCCCCCATAGCAGTTCCATGATAAAGTTGTGACTTTCCTATTTCCTGTGCCCATGCAGCATGGAGAATCATGCATTTTCTCTTGTGCAGTGTCTCTGGACTTTTAGCATCTATATACTGTATATCTATATACTCATTTACCCAGTCACCATGTGTTGTTGAGAAAAAAATGTCAAGTGCTGTCTTTCCATTTTCCTTGGTGGCCATCAGTGGGCGTCACCGTTTTCCTTGAAGGGTCCTGTGTCCTGTCTTTGGTGGGAGGGGTCACGTGCCCGAGAGCGAGCCTCTTCATTGTTGTCTATGGGGCCGCGGTCACGTGCGATCCCAGGCAGATTTCTTAATGAAGCCTCGGCGTAGACCTGCCCACGGCCGGCGCGTTGCGCATGCGCGCCCAGGGCAGACAATAATGTGGCAGGGAATTAGGTGACTCGCTTTTGGGAAGCTGACTTTTAAAAAGCACGGCCAGACCATGCTATGACGACTTCCCTGATCCTGCATCCTCACTGGGCGGACACCTTGATGTACGTGTATGAAACGAGCCCGAATGAAAAGAATCCCAAGAAAAGCCCAGCAGACATGGAGGGACTGAGTGGGAACTGTGCGAGCAGTCATTGCAGGGATTTTATTTCTCACCCAGCACTGGGGCGCCATTCCAGCTCCATCGGAAGCCACCAAGGACCTGTGTACACGGATATTACCTCCCCAGAGACTGGCAGGCAGTGCTCGGGGGCCACATCTTCCTCGAATGCCTCCCTGGGCTATGCCTACCCCTTCGGGAGCAGCTACTACGGCTGCAGGTTGTCTCAGTCTCACAACGTCAATTTACACCAGAAGCCCTGCACCTACCACCCCAGCGACCCTAAGTACCCCGAGCCCAGCAACCCCATCCCCAGCGAAGACTTCTCCTCCAGGGCCAAGGAGTTTGCCTTTTACCCCAGCTTTGCCAGCTCCTACCAGGCGGTGCCCGGATACTTGGACATGTCAGTGGTGCCCGGGATCACCAGCCACCCGGAACCTAGGCACGATACCCTCCTCTCCATGGAGGGATACCAGCACTGGGCACTGCCAAACGGCTGGGATGGCCAAGTCTACTGCTCCAAGGATCAGAGCCAACCCAGCCATCTGTGGAAGGCACCTTTCCCAGGTAACCTCTCCTCCATTCACCCCCCCCCCCACCCTTCCATTCTCTTTGTCTGATCCCCCAGACCTGGAATCTCCCACACCGCTATTAAATCTGGAGGTGTCAACCGACACACTATAGTCTCCATTCATGGGGCGCCTTTCCCCCGACTGCAGGCAGAAAGTCGGGGACATGGATTCGGAAGGGGATGTGATTCACTATTTAGGTTAAATAATGCGAATCCGAATGGTGGAAGACTGTCACCCACAGTCCATTGCTTCCCCATGAATTATTCATTGGTCGGGGCTATAATAAGGCGACTCGCCTGCAGCGCTTCCAGCCATCTGACCCTATAGAGCCCCTATAGAGACCCTATAGAGCCCGCACAATGTACTGCAATTCTCCCATCATAAAGCCTGCTCTGCTAACCAGGAAGTGCCATCCCTGCTATATACTGGCCACAGGCAATTCTCACTCCAGGGCTGGGGGTGCCCATCCTATATGGGGGTATCATCTGTGGGGGGCACATACACGAGGGGACCACCTTGTAAAACCTTTTAATCTCTAGAAAATACTGCATGTGTCTGTGCCTGCTATACATGTATATAGAAATACATGACACCTTAAACAAGTGAATCCATATGTCTCAAAATGTGTTGTGTAGTATATATATATATATATATATATATATATATATATATATATATATATACATAACTATATATATACCCACACTTACACAACGGATTTGGAATAGCCCCTGTTTTATATTTTATAATATATATTTAATTATATTGAACAATGTTTGTGTGTGTATATATATATATATATATATATATATATATAAAATCAAATATATTATAATCACATATATATATATATATATATATATATATATACACACATATACATATATATATATATATAAAAAATAATATATATGTATATATTTGCACACACATAAAGCTTGTTTTATTTTTGGTTACAAAATAGCATGTTTAGAGTATCATTGTATTTTCTATGACTTGTATTGAATTACTAGTGCATATATCTTTCAGAATATATGTGTTTTTGAATTAATTAGAACAGCTTTTCTCAATATTTTAAAACAATTTAAATAATTTAGATCTCCAGGAACCCCTGCTAATAATTATTATATCTATAGTTCTTGAGACTAGCGTGAACAGTAAGTTCTAGATATAAGCATACAAAAATAATGATAGTGGTGTACTTAGCGTATTTGATATCAATGGCTTCTATGTACAATATTGTTTTTTGTCGTAATAATACATTGAAATTATTATTATTATTAATAATAATAATACCCCGAAAATGGGACGCAGACAGTCAGTGACTCCTTACATTGATGGTTAGTGGAGAAGTTCCCCTTCTACACCGGTGGTCGGTGATGGGCCCTAGTACACTGGGGGTGTGTGGGAAGAATGCTTCTTACTTTGGGGGTCAGTGGGGAGAATGCCCCCTTACACAAACCTAAAAACATTATTGTGTCCAGTGGCAGATTATCTTAAAGGCAGAAATTTCTCATGACAGCATCCGGAGGAACCCATAGGGCGTCCACAGAACCCTGGTGGTGGAAAGCTGAATTTTGTTACATACACCCATTACTGTTTTGTTTAATCTTCTACTTGTTCAATTTACAATTGATATATGTGTGTACTGTATTTTCCACTGTTTTTACATATTTTTGTTTCCTTTGTGAAGATTTTCATATGCCATGTCTATCTATCTATCTATCTATCTATCTATCTATCTATCTATCTATCTATCTATCTATCTATCTGTCTGTCTATCTATCTATCTATCTATCTATCTATCTATCTATCTATCTATCTATCTATCTATCTATCTATCTATCTATATTGATATGTGTTTGTATGTGAACATCATAATCCAATGGGGTATCTATCTGTCTATCTATCTATCTATCTATCTATCTATCTATCTATCTATCTATCTATCTATCTATCTGTCTGTCTATCTATCTATCTTTACAAGGTGTATCTTTTTTTGTTTATGTTTCTATATGTTTTATTGATATGTGTTTGTATGTGAACATCATAATCCAATGGGGTATCTATCTGTCTATCTATCTATCTATCTATCTATCTATCTATCTATCTATCTATCTATCTATCTATCCAAGGTGTATCTTTTTATGTTTATGTTTCTATATGTATTATTGATATGTGTTTGTATGTGAACATCATAATCCAATGGGGTATCTATCTATCTATCTATCTATCTATCTATCTATCTATCTATCTATCTTTACAAGGTGTATCTTTTTTTGTTTATGTTTCTATATGTTTTATTGATATGTGTTTGTATGTGAACATCATAATCCAATGGGGTATCTATCCTGTCTCTTAT
>BLSH010108976.1:307255-319148 GCA_018402905.1 Glandirana rugosa
ATGAGAAAGTAAAAGACAATATAAGGGGAGATAACATAAGATAGAAAAAGGTAAGATAAGGAGGTAAAAGGTGAGGTGGGGTAAGAGGAACCTTAAACCTTTTGCCAAGTATAAACTTTTGATAAACTTAAACTTTTGCTAAGCTTAAACTTTTGCAAAACTTAAGCTTTTGAAAAGCTTGAGCTTTCGAAAAACTTTAACTAAATTTTTGCTTATTTGTGTTGTTTAAGGCTTTTGCTTAATTTACTTACTTTGTTTAGATTGATTTGTTTAAATACATTTATTGTTTAACATGGGGGTGCTGGATTATAGACATGTGCAGAATGAAAAAAAATTGTTTAGTTTCATTTCGATTTGTTATTTACATAAATTTGTTTAGTTAGATTTGTTTCATTCATTTAATTCGTTTTCGGAATTTGTTGTGTTTATTCGTTTTTAAATCAATTTCAAAAAGCTTTCGAGTTCGAAAAGTTTTCGAATTCAAAACGTTTTCAAATTCGAATCGTTTTCAAATTCAAATAGTTTTCAAATATGAACCGTTTTCCAAATTCCAAGGAGAATGGGGTGGAGTGGAAAATGGAGGAATAGAATGGAAAAAGATAGAATACAATAGAGGGGAATATAACAGAAAATGAAAGAGTATAATGTGGTGGAGTAGAACAGAGCTGTTTTACTCTGTTGTATTCTATTCTTTTGTTTTCTGTTATAATCTTTTCTAGTCTATTTTTTTTCTGTTCTATTCCTTTGTTTTCTATTCTATTTTGTTCTCTTTGGAAATCGAAAAACAATTCAAATTCGAGGATTTTTCGAATTCAAATTTGAAACCTTTTTGAATTCAAATTTGAAAACTATTTGAACTCGAAAAGTATTTGAAAACAATTTGAAAATTATTCGAAATCGAATTTCGTCCAATTTTTTTTCCCGTTATTTTGGATACGTTTAAATTCGGTACTATTGTAATTTGGAGTTTCAGATACATCCGAATTTACGAAAAACAAAAATTAGTTCGAACTTTAATTCGGAACAAAACTAATCGCACATGTCTACTTGATGGGTCATGTGCTGGGAGGATCAGTGGAATAGGTAAATAAATCTCCCTTTGACAAAAATGAGCAGTTAACCCATGAAGTGCGGGCACATGGGAAAACTTTATTTTTTGTCCGGAGATGGGCTTAAAGTAGTACAGTTTGATCAAAGACCACAATGGTCCTCTAATTGAACAATAAAGCAACAGAAGCACATTGATGACATCTCACTTCCTGTAAGCAGGATTACAGTACTGACAACATTGTGCAAACCAGTAGAAATCTGATTGATTCACAGTGCTGCTCTCCCATTTGCCATTTTGAGTGCTGCTGTAAAAGCAATTAAATGGGACAACTACAGTATAAAGACACATACTGGTACTGGAACTTGTTGTATAAAAATGTATTTATTGACTTTTAATAAACTGGATTGAAAGGTGATTTTTAAAAATATTTTGAGCATATATGTGCAAGATTAGATTTTTTTTTACAATACCCTTTGCCTTTGGGGAACATGTCATTGGCACAAAGCATATTTTTGCCCCCATATTTACATGTGCTTGAGTTTATTTCTTCTATATTGGTAAGATGAATTGTTGCTGAACTCCTCCCAACATAAATTTAGGACTTAAGCTAAAACTGGCTGCTCTCTGTGCTGTCCTTTATATATTCCCAATGCCTCTTTATGGCAATATGAGTGTACAAATTGATTTAATCTACTGATACGTTTATTTGAAGTTAGTGTTCACCCAACAGAAAATATAATGTGTCCTCTAACTTTTTAATATGAACTAATAGCAATGAAAGTCAGTATTATTAGATTTTCTCCTGATGTTTTTATCTGAACACTAGCAGACTTATAATGTAAAGAGTAATAATGATGTACAAAGGTCAGTTATCCATATCAGCCATCCAGCTATCAAATGATTACAGTGAGATCTGTGGATAGCTTTTAGTTGGTTGCTATGGGCTACTGCTGGTTTACATTTTAAGCATTTTTTCCCTTTGATAAAATATACAAATATCTCTGAACTTTTGTTTATTTAAATTTGATATTTAACGGTATGAAAAAGTATTTGATTATTATATAACTCCCTATATTTTTACACCCATTTGCTACATTCTTTTCATATACTGTACATCAGTCTGCATCATCATAGAGATTACTGGATTCTGATTGGGTGAAGGAGGGCTTCAACTGACAACAATCTGTGGTCTGTCTTATTTGCTAAATTTTTATTATGAAATAGAAATGTATTAAATGTTATAAAATTAGATTAGTCAATAAATTCCCTGGATCTAACATCAGGTCTATAACAGGCAGATTCTTGGTTGGCACAGCTAATCTACTGGTCAGTCTACTATATTCAATATGCTTTTTTTAATCTTACATTCATTAGCTAAAATTAAAGTAAAAAAAAATTACACTCCCCTCCCACTGATGTCAGCACAGTATACTAGCATGCAATCCTCTTACCCGTTTATCAGAGTGATGGGACTGATTTGCCGCCCCCACCACTGGATAAAAACATCAAATTTCAGGATTGTTAGTGGATTGGGCAGATCTCCTGGAAGATCAATTTTTGGATTTATCACTCATCTCTGTTAAGGACATATTTTTAAGTCTAATATTGCATTTAGTTGAACGGTGAAAAAAACACTAACATCAATATTTAATTAATCTTAATTCTGAAACTGTAAAAAAAATAAATCCCACTCATCTGCACCAGTGAATCAGAAACTCAGTTCTCAGAAATAAGACATTGAGACACTTGAGAACATAAGAACTTTTGATAGCTGTTCACATGTCATGAGCTTTTCTTGAGTCTGCATAATTTTCCACTTCAAATTAACCAGATTGATTGCTCTAAGGGCCGTTTCACACAGGGGTGATCCGACTTCAGGGGCGACTTTGCTAGGCGATTTAAGCTCGACTTCAACATGACTTCAGCGCGACTTTGAGCGACTTACAACGCGACTGAAATCAACCTCCATGCCAGGTGACTTTGCCTGTGGACAATCAGAGCAGAGAGGGAGGGAGTTGCCTGGGTAATTCATGGGGAGTAACTGGGTAAATTCTTTTCTTTTTCCTGTAAAGTCGCTTCAATATAGATGAGGATCCAACTTGGAGGTCACTTCCATTGACTTCATTAGTGTACATTAAGACGGCTCTCATTCACTTCAATGGGATTTCTGATGTCAAGCAACTTGGGGGTGACTTGGGGAGACACAAGTCGGATCCCAAGTCGCTGTAGTGTGAACCGGCCCTAAGGCCTCATGCACACAGGACATTTTTGGACTGTTTTACAGCAGCTGTTTTTAGCTGCAGACGTTTTTTTCTACAGCCAATAAACCCTCCATCATGTTCTCCTGTGTGTTACTGCACACATAGGCTGTTATCAACTGTTTTTAGCAGTGACGTTTTTAAGCTGTAAAAAACCCCAAGACCAGTGGGTTCTGAGAGATGTTTTTCAGCTGTAAAAACGTTAAAACGCTCAAAAACACTTAAAAATGCTCAAAAACGCGGCTAAACATCGATCCCCAACGTTTTTGGACATTTAGATCAACTGAGGAAAAAAAAAACAAACAAAAAAAAAGGCTGGCCCTTTAAAAACACAAAAAAAATGTGCAAAAACGCCAGTAATATAACGCTAATAACAGCTGAAAAAAATCACTGATAAGCTACTGACGTTTTTGGATTTTTTTTAATGTCCTGTGTGCATGAAGCCTAAAGGTAGACTAGAACTTTTCTTAGGAAAATGTGATTCTTTGTAGATCCTTTTTAGATAGATAGATAGATAAGCCCTCCATATGTTTTTTTTTATAACTGTAGTGTTTTGGTTGTTTCATAGTTTACGTCTTTATAAAATATAATTGAGTATGTGAAATGTTTAGCTGTTATGGTGAAAATAGCTTAATATTATAAAGCACCAACAATTTGTGGAGCACATTACAAACCATACACTATAATCTAAGGTTCTTATCTGACATACTAGGACCCAGTGCTTTTTTTTAGAGAATATATGCAAGTATTCTCAGCCCACCCCAAGTCACCCTTGTCTCCACCCCTACCCACCTCCAAGTATTATCTCTTGTCTCCACCCCCTACCAACCTCCCAGCACCACCCCTTTTAGAGAATACAGAACAAAGTATCATTTTGTGGTGCTAAGTAATTTATATAGAATTTGTTAATGATAATAAGAAAGGCAGTAAAAATAGACCCCCTGCAGTCAGCTACCATAGACCCTCCCCCCAGCAACAATAGATCCTCTGCAACAGTAGATCCATTCAAACAACACTACACCTCCCCTTCCCCCCAACAACAATAGATCCTGCAGTAGCCAGCATCAACAGACCCTCCAGCAGCCAGAAACAATAAACTAGACTCCCCCCATTAACAACATACCCCCAATCTGTTAGTGTGGGTAGGGGGAGAGAATAAATGGGAAGATTTTTTTACTGCAGCGGGCTGCATAAGAGGGAAACAGACAGCAAGGAGGACACCACAGCGTCTTCTTCCTTTGCAAGCAAAGGGCATATCACTCCACTAGGGACTAACTAACCTGACCTGGAACTAACTGAGCTGGCCTAGAAGTAAAAAATAAGTGTCTACAAATGCAGCTGCGATAAATCCATGGTCCAGCTGTACTTAAGTAGTCCCACTGTCTGGTATTTTCCAATGCTGACAACAACCTAGTGCCAACTAAGGATGTAATCAAGCAATATTACTAGGATATACTGTAGGAATATATATGGCAGCTGATGTTTGGGGATGCTGGAGATATTCTGGTCTGCTTGCCTGCATGCCCAAGCACCCCTTGCCAGCACATAGATTCAGTGCTGGAGGTGCTGCAGGTGCTGAAAAAAGTTCTGCGAAGGCCTAATTTGGACAGGGGCTAGTTAACCACTTGCCATCTGGGCACTTTTACCCTCTTCCTGCCCAAGTCAGTTTTCATATTTCAGCGCTGTCGCACTTTTAATGACAATTGCGCTATCATGCAACACTGTGCCCAAACGCTTTTTTATGATTTTTTTCACTCAAATAGAGCTTTCTTTTGTTGGTATTTACTCACCACTGGGATTGTTGTTTTTGCTAAATAAATGAATAAAGATGGAAAATGTTGATAAAAAACATTTTCATAGTTTGTTATAAAATTTTGCAAACAGGTAATTTTTCTTCTTCACTGATGTGCACTGATGAGGCTGCACTGATGGGTCCTGATAGGCTGCACTGATGGGCACTGATGAGGTGGCACTGATGAGGCTGCACTGATGGGCACTGATAAGCTGCACTGATGGGCGCTGATGAGGCGACACTGATGAGGAGTCACTGATGAGACTGCACTAATAGCAGGCATTGATAGGTGGCACTGATAGGCAGCACTGATGGGCACTGACAGGTGGCACTGATGGGCACTGGTAGGCAGCACTGATAGGTGATACTGATGAGGAGGCGCTGATGGGCACTATTTGGCAATACTGGTGGGCACTGATTGGCAGCTTTGGTGGGCACTGATTGGCTTCACTGGTGGGCACAGATTGGCAGCATTGGTGGGCACTGTTGGGACTGCACTGATAATCAGTGCCCTGATTATCAGTGTACATATCCCTTTTACACAAGCTGGTTATCGGCTCTCTTCTCCTCTGCTCACGCTGTCAGCATGAGGAAAGGAGTGCCGATAACTGGCTTCTGTTTACCTCCGTGATCAGCTGTGATTGGACACAGCTGATCACATAGTAAAGATCTTTGGCTCTTTACCTCAATCTGTGATGAGCAGTGTCCAGAGGACACTGCAAACATAGAGCGCATTGCCCACGCCCTGCAGTGGGTGCACGGCAGGAGCGATCATGGATGGCCCTCATATGATGGCGTCCCACAACTGGATGACCACCCTGTAACCATCAGTGGGCTATAGCGCGGTTGGCAAGTGGTTAACCTATCATTATAATATTGGAGTGGGGGAGGTAACCCACACAACCGCAGGGAAAACATGACAGCTCAAAAAGTGTCCTGACCGGGATTCAAACCAGGGTGTGTTTTAGGTGCATTGTGTTAAAAAATCCTGCTTTCTGCATCTTTGATGCACTTTCATGAAACCACACATTATATTTATATATAGTTCAATGGTAATGCACCTAAAAAGTATGAAAAATGCACCTAAAATGCACCACACAGATATGTGCTGACCATTAGCTACTCTGCTGGCATAATATTGGCTAAATCATAAAGATTATAACATTTATTGGATTTTTTCATGCTTAATCCAGTTAGGGGTATCTCTTTGAGGGTCCATCTAGACATTCTGCTGCAATAATCCACGCACATTAATGCATTTGCATGCATTGAGATGTGTTACATTAAATCTGACTGCTCATTTTCGGCTGTCAGTGCAATTTACTACAAGCATTGTGCTAAAATGTAAGTGTATTGTAGAGCACTGGGTATATGTGTTAAGGTGTCATTCCGTGTGTTCCAATGTGCATTTTGGTAACAGCTCAGATCTGAATAGTCCCTTACAAGCACTTGTTGGCAGTGGGTAGTTGGGAAACTCAGTTACTTTTAACTATAATGGCAGCATTGTGCTCAGTATTTTCATGTTGACTTTCCTAATGCTCGCTTCTGACAAACCTTTGCTTTAAGTCTATGTAGATTGTTAGTGCTGTATATAGCCAAGTTCATGAGATAAGTAATGGTCTTCAAAATATATCAATTAAATGCAACTGCATTAAAAAAAATGTTGGTTTGGAACAAGTGGAGGATTGTAAGACAGGTTTTACTGCTACCTGAGCTCCCATCAGAGATATTTTCCTTTACTTCAAATTGCAGTGGCACCAACTAAAGCCCCTAAATACAGGAGGTTGATTTACTAAAACTGGAGAGTGCAAAATCTGGTGCAGCTCTGCATAGAAACCAATCAGCTTCTTTTTTTTGTCAAAGCTAAATTGAACAAGCTGAAGCTAGAAGCTGATTGGCTATCATGCACAGCTGCACCAGATTTTGCACTCTGCAGTTTTAGTTAATCATCCTCAAAGTGTCACTTGGACAGTAGGGGTCACAGGCAGCTATAAACAAAACTGACAGGGGCAGAGAAGTGGTAAATAGGAGGAAGCTTCCCAACAGGGACATAGACAGCAATAATAAACCTGCCAAAACTTCTAACTATTCCCCAATTTATATAAAGCTAAATAAAAATAGCCCCCTAATCAACACAGCCCTGTGCTCCTAGATTCCTAGATCATCCATTTTAATATTTTAATATCACCAACATAATGTAAGCAGAGTTAAACTGGGTTCATTTTAAGGATCGTTTCATAAAAATTTCAAACCACAGATGCCTAGGTAGGCTGTTAAGAATACACAAGAACCTGGTGTCATCATGGGGAAGATATAGAAGAAACATATAGGCAATCTGTCCATGTTCTGAATTGTAACATACTCCATATTCCCATCGCACATGTTCCTGGTATAAGCTCTCAAAGGTTTGGGCGTTGCAGCAACGGCCAGCTGGTTTAAAGTCACAATGGATATATTTGCCAGCACACCGTGGATCGACAAGAAAGTGTCCAAAACCAGATTTTTTATTGCATGATCACATCACAGAGCAGTGGAACATTTTGGAGTCACGCAGGGCCCCTTCATCAGGCACATGCCCATTTTGGACGCTTTCTTGTCGATTCATGGTGTGCTGGCAAATGTCTCCATTCTGAATTGTAACATGGCTACCCTCACTATGTTCTGTTGTTCTAACTATTATATTTTACACAAAGCACCTTATTAGAAATGGTATTACACAAACCATGTTTGTCATAAGGTTATATAGTCATGGGTTTATGACAGCTACATTTCAGGGTGCTTTGATCATTTTCGAGGTACAGTTGTTTCTGGTGAACCCCTGGGAGATTAAAACAATAAATAATAAATAATTAATATTTTTTTTTAATATTATTATAATTAATATTTCAACTGCTGATCTCGTGCATTTAGGAGACAATTTATAAAGAAATGGTGTGCACTAACTGCATATTTTTCACTTTGAGCTTCTTCTGGGCAGAGTTGAGCATTTTGTTTTTTATACATTTTAATGGGAGCTCCTGAGTGAGATTTCCGTTCTCTAATTCTCCTGGCAATATCTTTCTACTGACTAAACACAAGTCTGAAATGGGCAGAAAAAATATGTGTACAGATGTGCATAACAAATAACACTCCAAAAATGCTTGAAGAAGCTCACACGCAAGTGTGAATCTAGTCTTCTAAAGCAATGGAGTTGATTTACTAAAACTGGAGAGTGCAAAAGCTGGCGCAGCTGGGCATGGTAGCCAATCAGCTTCTAACTTCAGCTTGTTCAATTAAGCGTTGTCAAAAAAAAAACCTGGAAGCTGATTTCTATGCAGAGCTGCACCAGATTTTGCACTCTCCAATATTAATAAATCAACCCGATTGCTTGCTGCATCATAAATGTGCTTTGGAGCACTGTGCTTGCTTCAAGCAAAGTCTGGTTCATTCTAATGAATGGAGTTAAAAAAGTGCCAGGGGGAGAAAATGTGTCACATGACCTGAAGCTAGTTATACAACAGAGCTCGCCTTTTTTCTGCAGTATTATGCAAAGAATAAACCATGATACATTTGAGGCTCAACAATGTCCCACATTTTATAAATAGATTTTAAAATGTAGGCACTCTATTATAAACAGGTCCTCTAAAGGCTCATTTATAATGGAAAGGGAATACTGCTGTTTGCTTTCTGATGGCCACTACAGTGTGAACGCCACATTACTTACTGCATTTTACAACTCATTCATAAAATGTATGCCTGATGTATTCTATGGAGTCTTCTATGCATAGCACTGTAGAGACAGGACTTTGGCAGGTCATGTGATCGACTCTCTTCCTGTCACGTTTTCAGTTTCCTTCATTGAAACACGCAGGCTATGCTTACTTTAAGGTCCTGAAGAAAGCAAAGCTCTATGCACATCTGTAAAGTGCATCAGTGCTGCCAATCAGTGCCCATCAGTGCCCCCTCATCAGTGTCACCTATCAGTGCCCATCAGTGCTGCCTGTCAGTGCCGCCTATCATTGTCCATCAGTGCCACCTATCAGTGCCCATCAGTGTTGCCTATCTGTGCTGCCTATCAGTGCCATCTATCAGTGCCCTTCAGTGCCATCTATCAGTGCCACCCATTATTTCCCATCATGCTGCCTCATCAGTGCCCATCAGTGCAGCCTATCAGATCCCACCAGTGCTGCCTCATTAGTGCTTATCAGTGCCACCCATTATTTCCCATCAGTGCCAGCTCATCAGTGCCCATCAGTGCAGCCTATCAGTGCCTGTCAGTGTAGCCTATCAGTGTCCATCAGTGGAACCTCATCAGTTCACATCAGTGAAGGCGAACAATTACCTGTTTGCAAAATTTTATAACAAACTATGAAAAAAAAAAACATTTTTTTTCTAAATTTTCTATTTTTTTTTTGGTTGGTTAGCAAAAAATAAAAAACCCAGTGGTGATCAAATACCACCTAAAGAAAGCTCTATTTGTGTTAAAAAAAAGTTGTAAAAATGTAATTTGGGTACAGTGTTGCATGACCGCGCAATTGTCATTCAAAGTGTGACCTTGCTGAAAGCTGAAAATTGACTTGGGTAGGAAGGGGTAAAAGTGGCAAGTGGTTAATGCATCCCCAAGCAATTCAGATGCTATTGTTAATTTTTCTTTAAAAAAAAATATATATATATATATATTTTGCTGATTCTAATAACAAAATATACTGTATTTGTTTGCATTACATTTGACACTTTGCTAAGGACATAGAGACAATTCACATCTATTGCTATCAGTTACAATCCAATGCCCCTGCCCCAATACACAATAATATTTTAGCTTTTCTGGTTGCTTTAAATTGAAACAAAGGCTTTAGAGAAAATCCCTACAGATGCAAAGCTATAAAAACAGCATGTATATAGCCTGGATGGGAAATTACCTCCTAGTCTGAAGATAAAGGCTGAGACATAGTTCCACCCCTTGAAGTTGTGTAGTTGTACCAGACAAATAATTATTCTACCATGACTAGCAGACCACTTGTGGAGAGACTGCAAGATTAGGACCGAATTTATAACCCTGAGCAGGTACTGGATGTGTGTGTGTATATATATATATATATATATATATATATACATGTATATATATATATATATATGCAGTACCTCACAAAAGTGAATACACCCCTCGCATTTTTGTAAATATTTTATTCCATCTTTTTTTATGTGACAACACTGAAGAAATTACACTTTGCTACATGTAAAGTAGTGAGTGTACAGCTTAATAACGGTGTAAATTTGCTGTCCCCTCAAAATAACTCAACACACAGCCATTAATGTCTAAACCGCTAGCAACAAAATTAGTACACCCATAAGTGAAAATGTCCAAATTGTGCCCAATTAGCCATGTTCCCTCCCCGGTGTCATGTGACTTGTTAGTGTTACAAGGTCTCAGGTGTGAATAGGGAGCAGGTGTGTTAAATTTGGTGTTATCACTCTCACTCTCTCATACTGGCCACTGGTAGTTCAACATGGCACCTCATGGCAAAGAACTCTGAGGATCTCAAAAAAATAATTGCTGCTCTACATAAAGATGGCTTAGGTTGTAAGAAGATTGCCAAGACCCTGAAACTGAGCTGCAGCACGGTGGCCAAGACCATACAGCGGTTTAACAGGACAGGTTCCACTCAGAACCGGCCTCGCCATGGTTGACCAAAGAAGTTGAATGCACATGCTCAGCATCATATCCAGAGGTTGTCTTCGGGAAATAGACGTATGAGTGCTGCTAGCATTGCTGCAGAGGTTGAAGGGGTGGGGGGTTAGCCTGTCAGTGTTCAGACCATACGCTGCACACTGTATGAAATTGGTCTGCAAGGCTGTCATCCCAGAAGGAAGCCTTTTCTTAAGATGATGCCCAAGAAAGCTTTCAGTTTGTGAAGACAAGCAGACTAAGGGCATGGATTACTGGAACCATGTCTCATGGTCTGATGAGACCAAGATAAACTTATTTGGTTCAGATGGTGTCAAGTATGAGTGGAGGCAACCAGGTGAGGCATACAAAGACAAGTGTGTCTTGCCTACAGTCAAGCATGGTGGTGGGAATGTCATGGTCTGGGGCTGCATGAATGCAGCCGGCACTGGAGAGCTGCAGTTCATTGAGGGAACTATGAATGCCAACATGTACTGTGACATACTGAAGCAGAGCATGATCCCCTCCCTTCGGAGACTGGTCCGCAGGGCAGTATTCCAATAACGACCCCAAACACACCTCCAAGACGACCACTGCCTTGCTAAAAAAGCTGAGGGTAAAGGTAATGGGCTGGTCAAGCATGTCTCCAGACCTAAACCCTATTAAGCATCTGTGGGGCATCCTAAAACGGAAGGTTAAGGAGCGATAGGCCTCTAACATTCATGAGCTCCATGGTGCCATCATGGAGGAGTGGAAGAGGACTCCAGTGGCAACCTGTGAAGCTCTGGTGAACTCCATGCCCAGGAGGGTTAAGGCAGTGCTGGAAAATAATGGTGACCACACAAAACATTGACACTTTGAGCCCAATTTGCACATTTTCACTTAGGGGTGTACTCACTTTTATTGCCAGCGGTTTAGACCTTAATGGATGTGTGTTGAGTTATTTTTAGGGGACAGCAAATTTACACTGTTATACAAGCTGTACACTCACTACTTTACATTGTAGCAAAGTGTAATTTCTTCAGTGTTGTCACATGAAAAGATAGAATAAAATATTTACAAAAACGTGAGGGATGTACTCACTTTTGTGAGATACTGTACATATATATATATATATATATATATATATATATATATATACAAATATA
>BLSH010108976.1:319158-340334 GCA_018402905.1 Glandirana rugosa
AAGGTTATGTTTACAGATAAAATCGAGGTATGTAAATGAAAGTAAGATGGACAAAGACTGAGTTTTTTGCATAGTTAGTACAGCGACTCCGACCAGAGCTGGCAGTTTAGCAGGTTGAATGAAAAAGAACTCATAGCGAGTACCAGGCTTTAGGATCATTTGGTCATTACACTACATGATGTATACTGCCATGTGTTTGCATGTTCATTGGCAGTTAATACAAGCAATACATGCATTACCAAAGGACTTCAAGGGGGAAACAAGGTTACATGGTTTACAACACACAAAAGAGTATGCAAGTTAGTGAATGGATATGTCTACAATTAATAAGAAAAAAATCACAGAAATCCTATTTTTGAGTCAGAAACAGGTAGAATGAAAGTAAATGTATGGAGCTAAAATAGACATTTGTATTGGAAGAACCAAAATTCTGTTCTTGTAAAGTAAAACATATTGCATTTATAATTATTTAAATGAATTACACTGTTCTTTGCAATTGAGTTACTCATTTATTTTGTTCATAAATTGCATTTTTTATTATAATTACCATTACCATTACAGATATAATTACCATCTGGCTGAAGAACTGCTTATGAAAAGGTATAGTTTATAGCCAATTCCCAATAGCACAACCTACATATGCGAGTGGCCACAAATTCCACAAGGAGAAGTATTCTTGTACTGTTAGCAGAAATTCCGAGATTTGATTGGTTGTTTTCTAATGAGCCTAGCGCAAGTTTTTAGTATGATTGACATTCAGTTAGGGCCAATGATATCAGTGAAATGATTGTATTGGTAATATAATGGTATCAGAGTGTTAAAGTGGTTGTTACCTTTCAAAAACATTCACTGGCAGCCCCTCTATTTTGTCCAGGCATAATGCACTCTGTGTTTTTTTTTTTTAAACAAAGCCTCTAAATACCTTTTTTCAGCTATATTCACGTGACTCCCGGCTGCTCTGCTACTCAGACCTGGGGCTACAGCGGGAGGGGCCGAGATCTCCCTCTGACATCAGCTGGGGAGGTCATGTGGCCACTGGGCCCCTCCCGCTCTAGTCCTGCATGATAGTAGCAGTGTGGCCGGGAGTCACATGACCGGCCTGAATATAGCTGAATAAAGGTATTTAGCAGCTTTGTTTAAAAAAAATCACCTACAGAGTGCATTATGCCTAAATAATATAGAGGGACTGCCAGTGGCAATTATTAAACTTTTTTTAATCACTAATAGCGGCGGTGGGGGGGGGGCATAGATACACAGAACTGGCAGGCAGGAGAGAGGGGTGAGGGGGACAGAGGAGAGCTGCGGATGATGGAGGCATGTAAACTGACCACTATAATCAGGGCTCAGCAGCCATGATAAACCGTGGTCAGAACACTAATGGGGACACAAAAAAACAGGCAGGAACAACAAGGTTTTCTGCAGCTTAGAGAGGGGCAGGTTAGACAGCACAGGCACCTGCTATAAGGGATCAGGAGCTCACTTTTTTTAGGGTTACAACCACTTTAACTTGGTTTCCACATTGCTGTGGGGAAATAGTAGACTGAAAATGCCTGATAAAAGAACAAACTTTATAACGTCATCTTACCCTTTTCAGATACAATTTTAGGTCTGTAAATTTTAATTATGTTTTGTTTCAGTTATTTATTCATCATGGAACAATATGATAATGTAAGTATACCTTTAAGTGACCCTGTCACTATGGAACTAAGATGCAGCTTCCCAGTCACTGCATGTATACCACACTGCTGGTTTGTATGGAACCCCTGCTCTTGCTACCGTACACTGTGGTTCCTCTTGCTATACACCACTACAGGGTAAGTATAAAGTCACTCTGCTTTACAGGTTTTTCTTCTTTCTGCTTTGACGCTGTAGTGACAAGATCACTTAAAGAAAAAGCCAATGTGGCAGTGGGGAAAACAGCTGTTACATTAAAACAAACTCCAGGCAATCACCTAAATACAGAGATGAAATAAATATATGGGAGCTGTTTTACCTGCAAAAGGATTTGTATTCCTGTCTATCCAGTCCCGAGATTTAGACAGCTCAGTTCCACACCACAACCCAGTCTGGCAAGGCAGGAAAACTTTATTTTATGCTGCAGTTTTGTAACACTTACAGATCGTGGTCCTCACAGCCTCATACTGGACAGTGACAAAGAAGCAGTGGACTGATGAGCTCAAGGCCAGCCATAGATGGTTTGAGTCTCAGTCCAGCTGGTTCAGCAGGAACCAGCCAAGATACGAACCATTTATGGGCAGGCTAAAAGTACTAAGTTGATCGACTGGATATGATGGCTCAGCAGGATACATTTCCCTGTCAACACTGTATGTGTTGATGGGGGAATCAAATTAATTTATTTCCTTCAACCTGTGGTTGCAGAAAATAAATTTGCTCCGTGCATGGGCTGCTCAACTCTCTGCCAGTTTGTTCTGTTCTCTTATCAGCATGATCCTTGTTAGCACTCCATTGGCTCTTTTCTCCCTTCCCAAGTCTAAGCTCTGCTATATTGCAAACAACTGATACCAATCCAAATTCAGACACTAAGGCTCCTTTCACACCGGAGCCGCCCGAGCATTAGCGATAAAATGGCAGCAATTAGCGTTTTTTTACAGCTCGTTATAGCCTCGCTACTGCACCGCTATTCGGGCGGCGGCGGTGGGCTTTTAACCCCCCACAACGGGTTAAACAGGGTTTAAAAGTGCCAGTTTGCAGCTCTCCCGAAGCAGTGTTCAGGCGCTTCGAGAGTGCTGCCCCATTGTTTTCAATGGGCAGGGGCGGTATAGGTGCAGTGAATACACCACTCCCACACTGCTGTAAAGATGCTACTTGCATGACTTTTTTTCCGCACCGCCCCAGTGTGAAAGTACTCAGGCTTTCACACTGGGGTGTATTGGGGGGCGTTTTTCAGGCGCTTTTTAGGCGCTATTTTTTGCGCAAAAGCGCCTGAAAAATGCCTTGGTGTGAAAGGGGTCTTAAACTGCTTGCATTTTAAAAATAAATGTAAAGATGTAAGATATTGGGTGACATTAATTTGTGTCTTTTATGTTTTCTGGAGAACAGCTTTGAGAGAGTGTCTAGAAGCTTTTGAGAATCCACAACCAACTTTCTTCATGTTCCATTGATATGTGTTTAAAAGTATTGTCTTTTTATTACAGTATCTACAAAGAAAAAAAACGTGTTACCAGTTAAAGAGAATTTATAGCTTTTATACTAAAAATATATATATATATATGTGTGATTAGCTTAACGTAAATCATCTTATCAATGAGTGTTAATGTTTTAAATTGTATATAGTTTGTAAATTATAAGTATGTGTGGGTAACCATATTTGTGTAATAAATATATAGGCTCTACTTGCTGCTGAGGCTAGGAATCCATTTCCTTGAGAGAAAATTCTATGAGGTTAATAGAGGAAAGGAGTTGAAAATATGCAGTTAGAACTATGAATAAGTTACATGTATTTAAATCATCTAACCATGGTTACAGACAAATTCTGTTTCTTTAATGTTACCCTGGCCATGATTGGGCATTCAAAATTAAAATAGCTTTACTTTTTTTCACAACGTTAAGTTAAAATTCACTTTGCCAAGTGAACTCTTACCACTCTTTCACTCTTCTCCTTAATAAATCAACCTGTATGGGTAATTACATTAAAGTGTAATTAAAGTGTATTTAAATTCAAAAAGAAAAATGTAATATAACATATATCAGCTTACCAGTGCTTAGATGTGATGGCTGCATTTGTCTTCTTTTATTTAACCTTTATTATCACCAGCTATTCCTGCCAGTAACCTTTTCTCATGATACTATATCTATAGAGGAGCAACACTGTCATCCTAGGAGAGAAGATGTGTTGGGTCCATAGAACAACTCCCTCCTCTTCTCCATAACTTTTGCAGAGGTGTTTTATGTAGTCCATGGAGTGACAGTTGGAAAACATGCCAATTAATAACAGTGCAACAGAGATAGTGAACATAGGAAGTTATTAGCTCTGGATTAACAGGCATCAAACTGACAATACGCTTTCAATTGTATGTATATAGTTAACATACCCAAAGGGAGAAAACAAGAAAAGCCTAAAGCTATGGTTTACAGACAATTTAGGTAAAGAATGCATTATATACAGATGGCCACTGGAGGCATGCATAAACCTGTACATGAAAAAAATAAATAAATATGGAACAGTAATCAAATTAGAATGTAAAAGACCTGACAAAAAATACACTCAGAAAAAAGGTGAACTTGTAGAATATGTATTATAATTTTCCTTTTAAGGATTTTTTAATTTTATTTATTGCATTATAGGGATAACACTTTTATTTTCAGGTGATTATATTTTATCATTTTTATTTTTCATGTATATGGAATACATATTTTAAATGTAACAGTACTTCAAATTTAATGTTAATCCCATAATATTGTTTTCACAATTGTGAAACATAAAAATAATAGATTAACCTTGAATAATTTCTTCTCTACTATATTTATGTTTTAGAGATGACTTCATTATTTTTTCACTGCTGACAAGCAATTCATCATATCACTGTTTCTTTTATTGTGGTCATTTCATGCATACATAGGTATTTTCATTTTATTAAGATAAACATTTAATTTATTATCACTCTTAAAAATACAGCAATGAATACAATGTCAATGTGGTAGAAATGTAAAAAATGTCTTGATATTAATATCAGTTGACTAGAATATATAGCGTGTGGTGTTATTATTAGCTTTCGTTAGTTGCTGTTTTTATACAATCAACATTTAATTTCTCAAGTCACTAAAGGTTATATTGTGTGGATCTACTGAATTTTTCACAAGAAAGAAGTACTATTCATTTTCGTGGCATTGTGTCAATCCACAAAGATTAATACATAGATTTTCACATGTTCACATACCACTACTATCTGGATGGCATTAAAATGTGGGTCAACCCAAATACAAAATTTAAGTACATGTGTGCACATAAGGCTGTACAGCTTGGTTCAATGATAGTTTGTGTCAACACTCTACTAATTGTCTAGGTTTTACCTAACAACCATGATGATGCATAGTGTGCTTGTAGTCTCCCATTGTCAGCACTAGACATTCTACCTATCACTTCTGGACATGTTTGCTGCACTGCCCCTTCCCCTCTGCTGAAGATAATATGGAGTCAATCAGCCGCCATTCTCCCCCTATAGTGAAAAGTGCACAAGGAATGCTGGGAGCTGAGGTTCAAGAGCCAGAGACCAGAACCTAGCAGTAATGTTATTGGAAATGTCATAATACAACTTCATACCTACCAACTTACCTGGCTGTTCACAAGGCAAAGACACAGAAGTCTATGTTATCGCTGAATAAATATGCAAAAAAACTACATATTTTAGTGAGCATTTGTGCAACTTTGGAGGTTCAAACTGCCTTTTATGGTCAGACTATACCCTACTTGTTTCAACAACTGAATATTTTCTTTATGAATAGGGACATATAGTTTTATAAGTTCTAAAAAGCTGAGCAGTTATATTTACATGTTATATAACTATATGACATAAAATAAAACTCACAAATAAAAATTCACATGCAATATCTCTGTTCATAAAATTAATATTTTTTATGAGAAAATCATAAGTGAAAAATTAATAAATGCAGGTAAAATAGCACATGAGACTTCGAGAATTGACCTCTTTGTTATGAATTGCGCTTATTCATACTTCTGTATATAAATGGTAAGTGGTACAAAACTCAGAAAGGGTTTTTTTATAAAAAGAAAAAAAAAATATATATATATATATAATTTGTTATATTGTTGGGCACTGCTTAAGCCCCAATCTATGTTATTAAATTATATTTTCAAATTGATATTTAAAAGATATACTGTATTTTTAAATATTAAATAGTGAATTGTCTTTTTAACTCCACATGTTACAAGTATTTGGATAATGACCATGTGAAATATGTGACAACTGAAATTGAAATGTTACCACAGAAATAAGGACATGCACTATAATTTATTCTGATATTTGTATGTTTCATTAAAATGTGTTACTATTTTTTACATATTTCTAGATGGAAAAAATATAAATTGTTGTTTGACATTTACATTTACAAATACAGGAGAACAAATAGGAAAATGTAAAATGTTGAAATGTGGGGTCATGTTATTACAGGATTATACGCATGTATCTGGATTCTCTTCAGTTTGAAGCATTGCTGTTTTTTTTACTTTGAAGCAGGAAACTGTTTTCTTTTATCTGTTGCATCCAGTATATCTAACCTCCAGGAAGATATTGGTGGCAGCAGGTAAATAGCTTCTACCAGATACTGCTTTGCTTAGATACTGAATTGGAAGAGATTTTGAATGAGTTCCATCATTGTGCCTCTTTCCTTTTCTAACTAGTTAACCCCCATGTATACATATACATAATAGACTTATACCTAAAGAATATGTGGCAAACTGGCAGTTGAAACACAATATAAAAGAGTGCATTGTTGGAAATACTCGTTGTCCACAGAAGCAATTATTGTCTTCAAAAGCAATATTATAAAGCACACACTAACTTCTTATATTACTTATATCTCTTACAGATTCCGGTAACATTTTTTTCACTTGAATTTGTAGGGCTGCCAGATATCATGGCCATTTCAGGGGGTTCTTGATTTTACTGTAGTATTTAAAGCAGAACTTTACTCATAACAATTGATAAAAAAGAATGTTCTTTAGCAAGGAACATACATTCCACATTAATAATTATGCTACCAAAATGAGTGTGTGCTGTACATTGCCTCCAGCATTGTTCCTGTTTCTTCTTGCTGCAGGCTGCCATTTAGCCCAGAGCCCTAAACAACAGTTAAAGCAGGATTCAACCCTCCTATCAAGGAAGCTGCCATCTGTTTGATCTGCAACTGCCATGGTGCTGCACATGTGATCAGTTATGATGCCAGTCATTTGATGGTTGGACAATTTGGTTGAGAACTCAAGCAAATGTTACAGTTAGCATTTCTGACATGCTGAGCATGTAACTGTTTTTTGAAACCATTAATTTGATGGGTTTAGTTCCACTTTATCATTTAGGTTGTCAGCAGATCGGCCTCTTAGCATAGGCACTTGTTTTACACAGCTGTACCTGCCAAAGGGGCCAGACTGAAGTGGTTGAGCAAGACTTTATTTTCTGACTAAGCCCAAGTTCACACTAGTGCGATCTCAGACATTGCATGTCTGAGACCCAGGTGCCGATCACATGCAATGTCTGAGCAATGCGAGTTCAGCCATACAGTTGTATGGCTGAATTTGCATTGGATTAGGGCAGAAAAAGGTGCAGGAACTTGTTTTTCCCCGCACTGGAATCAGATTGCAAGGGTGTTCTCACCCGTGCAATCCAATTCCTGTTCGAACCCACAGTTCGCACTGCGATCTGTGAACCGATCTGGGGTTGTCATTAACATTGTATTGATAAATAGAAGTAAAAATGTCACGCTAAGTGAACTTCCTGGTGTGTAAATAGTAACAATTCAAAAAAAAAAAAACTGCAAATTACATCATAACAGTCCTTCATAGTTCATATTCAATCAAGAATATCTTGGTTATAAAAAATTCAACAATAAGTGTTCATAAAAAGTGATAAAAAGAAAAAAAGGTGATAGAAGATATGTGCAAAAATAAGTCCCAAATATGCACTCAACTTCGTAGGTATTCCTCAAGATTCCACCCATCAGATAACATGCAAAGCCTCTTGTGCAGATAGTACAAGATAGGTACTCTTACCAGCTGTAATGGACCTACTATCGCTATAAAGGTCACTATAGCAAGCAGATATCACCCTCTGCGGGGTATATGGAATCTCAGGGATGTGTGTATATCGTCCAGTCCCGGCTCATAGGCATGATGCGGGAGGAAGAGAAGAGTTCCACAATGGTGTAATTCTGTATAAATAGTTTTGTTAAAAGTGAAATGGGTACTTACAAACATCCATAAAAGCATTGCGTAAAAACAATCTTTGCTGGCAAAGTAACAGTATCTGTATGGCCCGTCCTTCCAGGATCACGTAGGCGTGGTGACGTCAACGCGTGGCTCCGCCCTGTGATGCTTTTATGGATGTGCGATATGGATGTGCGATATGCATGTGCGAAGCACGCTGTGCTGTATGAATGGCCCGGTTCCGCTTTAAGGTATTAGGGTGTATTATGGAAGATTATTAGCCTCTCAAAGATATATTCCTGGCTTGCCTGTAAAGAACATGACTTCCAAAAAAATATTGTTTTGGAGCATGATTTTGGTTACCCAAATTCTTCCTGTATGCTTGTTATATATTGACTGTAATTTCTAGATCTAGATATCACTTCTTTGTAAAGTGCTTCTCTCCATTGTATTAGATGATGCTTTTGCACTTGTTTTTTAAATTGCTCTCTGTTTCTGCTGCACTACAACCCATAGGCTGCATTGTGCATTCACATCTCAGCGACAAATTTTTAAGCTTTTTACGGTGCTGTGTAGTATGTTTTGTTGGGCGACTTTCAGGGGCGTAACGATAGGGGTTGCAGGGGTTGCAATTGCAACCGGGCCCCATGGTCCAGGGGGCCCATGTGCCTCCCTTGTACACCTGAATAGGAGGGATGGCGGGGGTGGCATTTAGAGGACCCAATCTCCTCCATTTTCCTCTATCCAGTTTACTTGTCTTCTGCTGTTCCCAGGGCCCCTGTGTGCTTCCCTGGTCCCCCTGGGGCCTGCTGCAAACTTGTGAAAGGGCCCCACTGCAGTACCATAATAAAGGGACCCACAATAGGCATAAAGGGCCCCAGGATGAGTGGGAAGAGGAAAGGGCCCTGGCCAGGGGTCAGGGGGCCCTTCATAATTTCTTGCACCGGGGCCCTGAAGGTTCTAGTTACGCCTCTGGCGACTTTCTATCGTGTTTTGCGGGTTTGTGTGCAGCGTTTTGCGGCGTTTGGCTTTTATGTATTAGCCAATAGGGAATACTTTATCTATTGCATCATTTGTTGCTAGGTAGTTCAGCTTTTTTAGCTTTTATTTCAGATGAAAATCACGGAAACAAGCGCGTCAAAACAAGCAAAAATGCCGGAATCGTGCGTTTCCATTAACTTCTATGGGCTAGAAATACCGGAATATGCCGGATTCGCGCTACATGAATGGCATCAGGCATTTATGAGTGGAGATGTGAACCATCTCCATAGAGAATCATTGATTTTTTCCCCTCCAGCGTTTTGTGGCTTCAGGCATATTTAAGCTACAAAACACTGAGATGTGAATGCCTTTCCATTAGCCTTTTCCATTATATCCATTGATTTTAATCACAATCTACTGGATTACAGTCCTCTTAGGTCCTTTTACACATCACCAATCCACCTCTTCTCTCTCCTTCCTCCTGGGTTTCCTCAGAAATCTTTGGGATTTATTCTCCATTCCTAATTACATGATCAACCCATGCAAATGCTCATAGCTGTTCCATGAATGTTTTTTCTCACATTTTCATATCACTTTTTCCCAAAAAAATACCCCTTATACCTCCCTCTCCCTTCCCAGCTCACCTCTTTAGGCTGTCCCTATCTGCTTTTCTTAGTACCCAGGTCTCTGTTGCATAAACAGCATCAGACTTGAGAATAGGGAAGGCTGGGCTTACTATAAGCGCCATGGGCCTATGCCTATAGGCAGCAAAGGCAAAGTATCTGTTTTTCCTTCTATAGTTATTAGCCTTCATTTTCCCATTATCTGGAGATCACTTCATGTAAGATTAGAATCAGTAAAACAAGAAATTTTTATGTGTGTAAAAGGTGACCTTAGAGGTGGGTGGTTGATTACTTGGGTTCCAAAGGCTGCAGTGATGGCATCCCAGCCCTGGAATTAGGTATATAAATCTGAATTTTAGATTCCAGTGACGAGATCATTAATCTCATAACTGTCTTTAACAAATAACATCTTGCTCCAGCAGCTGCCTTTGGTTTCGTTGCCTGGGAAATGGCATTATCTAAGGCATTATATGGCATTATGGCATTATATAAGATTGACTTAATTCTTTTACATCTATTCTCTGTAACAATTTTTTTGTCAGTTTTTTTAACTTTTTCATTGTCATTATCATGTATGTAATCTTCCCTAAATTAACCTTTAATTCAACTTTCTTTGATTATTTCAGTAACTTCTCATCTTTCGCTTAGAAAGACATGACTATATTTTACCATAATATCATTAGCATAAGTTATACGCTCTGCTTTACTGTTCTATTATGGTGCCTTTAGGGTAATCTTTTATCTTTCTCATTACATGCTCTAGAAGAAGGTTCAACAGAATGAAAGCAATATTCTACCCTTGCTTTTGGCCCTCTTATGATAGTAGATTATTTTATCAAAGTGCTCAGTTAACTTATTTTCTCTTCATTGTCTTTGTGGCTCATAACCAATCTTACCAATATCATTAATATAATATTCTCCAAAATATTGACCATCTTTTTGCAATAACATGGTCATTTGCTTATTTGCAAATATCATTTAGAGATTCATATAGTACTCATAGAAGTTTTCCAATATCTGACAAATTAAAAATATCAAATGGCCTCTTTTCAGTACACTTACAGTTAGTTACATCCTCCGCCTCCATGTAAGGATTTAGACTCTTAGCTAATCCTTTTGTAAAATGCTTGTATATTATACCTGATAGGAAAATACCTGCATAATTTGTATATATGATTATGTACAGTATATTTGTGTAGGGAGCTTGCCTTAAGCTGGAGTGTCCCTAGACTAAATGTATTGTTTGCAATAATGCTGTAGCCAGCATGAGCTCTGTTTCTGTTGTCTGGGATCGATAGGTTTTCCCAAAGCACAAGGACATTACATTGCTTGCTTGGTGAAGATACAGTGTGTTTGGTTGTGAATATTTATTTTGTCTTGGACAATCACCGAGTGGTTTATGCCTGTGATGTGGACTGAGGAAGAGGATGAATATTTGGAGAGAGCTTCTAAAAGGGATTTTGCCTCCCAGGCCTGCTGCTGGGGTAGGATATCACCACAGAGTAGTACCTAAGCCTGGGTCTTGGATTGTAAGCTGGCCTGTGTTAGGGCCTAAAGAATCAGAATGATGTCTGTTCTTTGGAAACTTCAGAAGTAGTCTGCTATGCAGAAGAATATCAATAAGAGCTTAGGGGAAGCCACTGCCAGATAGACACTGCATGGGGATCTCATTATTCAGCTCTTTAAGGTATGTGTGACTGCTCACATGGGGTCCAAGTTTTATTGGGAGGCTGCTACTGCAGTATCTTAGACCATCAATAGAGGTACTTAAACAATCCATTGTCATTCGGAGGTTGCTGCTGAAGAATCTAAGACCACCAATGAGCTGCTCTTAGAGGATCCATGTGTAGCTGGAAAAGCGATGCATTAGAGACATCAACAGCTTTGATAATACTGGGAGGCTGCTACTGAAGAAATTAGAGCCACTAGCCATATTTGTTGCTGACAGAAGTAGACCCAATACACTTTTGCTGTTTTGGGTATCCTGTAGTCTCTAGACATTTGAGCCAACACATTTGCAAAAGAAGTAGGAGGCTTGAAGTCTTCCATTTTTTAAAATGTCTTCCTCTGTTTTCATTTCTCATCCCCTCTCCTCACACTATTTGAACTTACTGCTTTCCCTGTCCCCCACCTTTGCTCACCCTATTTACACATGCCCCTAGTAACCAATATTTGACCAGACTGCCGAAGTCACCTCTCATTGTGCCACGCTACCTTTACTCGGTGATCATCACACCCTTAAAGTGACAATAAACTCTGGTTTTTAAAAAAATTCAAATTTAAAAAAGTATGTGCTATTGCTGTCAGTTTCCTCCAAAAGTCAAAATTGCTTTTTTTGGTACAGTGATTTGACTTCCTGTTAGTTGGTTGCGGCGTCCAATCTCCGTGGCACCACTGTGTGTATGAAGGAAGCCATCCTCTCAAGCTCATTCTCAAATTGGACTATGATATTTGTAGTGTACATAGAGCAGTGCACATGACCGAAACTAATGTGCACTGCTCGTTTCAAACAAACAGAAGTGAGAGGGGAAAAAAAGAGGATCAGGGGCTCACAGAGGACATTACAAGGAAGCAGAAAAGCACAGCAAGGAACAATTTTATCAAAAATAAATTACAGGGCCATTAAGTAGTGGATACATGTAGATTATTTTTGGAGAATAGGGATATCTGTAAACATGCACCTCATTTGAACACTTAAATTGTTCACTGCTGCAAACCCTTAAAACCCCCAATAAAAAGTATTTAAAGAAAAAAGTAGATAGACAGAATAGTTTAAACTATCCAACTATTTTTTATAGTTTTGGAAAGGTTTGAAAGTATTGGAACTTCTATTATGATTGTCTGTCTGAGGCCTTGAGTAGATTTACCCATGCTTCTTGTCTCAGTAACAACGTTGTCACACAGACAAGAGTTGAGGAATATCTCCAACAGGGATTTAGCAATAAAAAGCTTTCAAGGTTTTCAAGGCTTTCCTCCTACAGTACTAAAACAGAGTGCTTTATAGATATGTGTTTCTCTTGAAGAATTCCTCTCACTTCCTTGATGAGACTTTTGGATTGATCTACTAAAGCGAATAAAGCATTTTCACTTTGTGACATGGATGTTCACTTGGCAAAGTGAATGTTCACTTAGCTCAAACAAGTTTAAACTCTGTTCAATTAAAAAATCAAATGCAAGTAAACATTCTGTTTCACATGATTAGGTATTCAAAGTGAATACAGATATAAAGACCCTATTTACTAAATAAACATACATGTTGCTAAATGAACCTTAACTTTGCTATGTGAACAGCTTCTACTCCTTTAGTAAACTAACCCCAAAATATGTGTACAAATGTGCATAACAAAAAAAACACTCCAAAAATGGTTGAAGCTCACTCGAGTGTAAACCTAGTCTTGTAAAGCAGTGGGGTTGAGGGCAGCACAGTGGTGTAGTGGGTAGCACTTTTACCTAGCAGCAAAAGGGTCGCTGGTTCGAATCCCAACCACGACACTACCTTCCTGGAGTTTGCATGTTCTCCATGTGTGGGTTTCCTCCGGGTACTCCGGTTTCCTCCCACATCCCAGAGACATGCTGGTAGGTAAATTAGATCCTGTCTAAATTGTCCCTAGTATTTGCATGTATGAATGTGAGTTAGGGACCTTAGAGTGTAAGCTCCTTGAGAGTAGGGACTGATGTGAATGTAAAATATATATGTAAAGCGCTGCGTAAATTGACGCCGATATATAAGTACCTGAAATAAAATAAATAATAAATCTAGTGCAGCCGCGCATGGTAGCCAGTCAGCTTCTAACTTCAGCTTGTTCAATTAAATTTTAACAAAAAAAAATGGAAGTTGATTGGTTTTAATGCAATTCATTTTAAATCAATTTCAGTAAATCAACCCCTATAAGTCCCAAAAGGCATTGGCTTGTTGTCTTTGGACTTCTTTGACTAAATTAATACTCTTGAACTCTAAAATATTTGATGTGCCAGATTATCAGAAAACATGAAGACCAGCCAAAGGCCCGTACACGCAATAAGAAAATTGGAAGTAAAATTTTGCCCGATGTACAATCTGACGATTTTCGGATTGTTAGTATGGTGCGTTCGACAGCCGATTATGAATTTCGTACGACAAAATCTGTATGAGCAAGCTATAAAATTTTTATCGTATGTGAACACAACGTACGTTTTTCGTTTAGTTAGTACAGTTTTCTTGTTCAGATATGTTTATTGAAATATGTCACAAGATACATAAAAAGAAAAGAAGATAATGAACATAGCTTTTAGAATCACAGTTTTAACATAGAGGATGCATAGGCTCAGGGCTGGCGAAAGGATTTTTGACACCCTAGGCGAAACCTCATTTTGCAGCCCCCATTTGGCTCCGCCCCTGACTCTACCCTCCATGTATACGATGGAGGTGGTGGAGGTGGAGATTTTTGCAGCACCTCTCTACCCATTTCTTTAGCCGTGGTCCATAGGCCTGCACCTGTGCCCCTGGACCCGCCTCATTTTACCGCCCTGGTGTGCTGCCAGCCACGGCTCTCCATTGACATGAGTGATCAATGCAGACCAGTGACAGATCAACAGCGGCTGGACACCCTGGGCGGCAGTGGCACCCTAGGCGGCCGCCTACTCCGCCTAATGGTAGAGCCGGCCCTGCATAGGCTAAAGAGTCGCTTATTACTTCATAAACATACTTTCATCTTGATAGTTTGAAAAGTCATTAAACATTAACCTGGACTCCTTAGGCATCGTTCCTCATTAAAAAGTTAGTAAAGTTTTCATCTGAAAAAAATCGTAAGTTAGTTGGTACAGTTTTCATCCCAAAAAAATCATAAGAGCAAGACTATGCATGCTCGGAAACAAAAAAATACATACAAAACAATTCAACACATGACATCACTTCTGAAGTTGAATTCTGTCGTACAAGAATTTTCAGATGAAAGTGACCTCTTTATTTTCGACATGAGACTACCAATCAACAAAAAATGGACGAAAATTCGTCCGATCATTTGATCGTGTGTACGAGGCTTAAGTCATTGATGAACATCTTGTGCATCCAATACTGAAAATGATGGTGAGGGTGAATGAGTTTTATGTATTGACTATAATCTCTAGATTAGCAGGTTTTTGTGTGCAAAGGTGCTCTTGTCCATGTATTATTAAGTTACTCTCTTGTCATTGTGCACTTATTTTTTCCCTTCGTGTTGCTCAGTCTTATTAAAGGGAATGCATAGACATAAGAATACTAAAGAAACAGTAGTGCTTTCAAAGATACGTCCAATCTAAACTTTGATATTTTATCTATAGGTGAAGTACGTTGGTCTAATTATTTTTACTGCCTCCTCCTATTTCCTGGGTACTTCAGATACATGATTCTGTTATGATTGCGGATAATCTACCCACCCCCCTTGGAGCATTTATAATCCTCCTATTGAATTCCCCCTACATAAAATCCAAAAGCACTAATGGGCACCTTCATAACTGTTGCCGCAGGTATGCACATGCAACTCAGTAATTTAACCACTTCAGCCCCGGAAGGATTTGCCCCCTTTCTGACCAGGCCATTTTTTGCGATACGGCACTGCGTCACTTTAACTGACCATTGCGTGGTCATGCGACATTGTGTCCAAACAAAATTGACAACTTTTTTTCCCCCACAATAGAGCTTTCTTTTGGTGGTATTTGATCACCTCTGCCGTTTTTGTTTTCTGCGCTATAAACAAAAAAAGACTGACAATTTAAAAAAAAAAAACATTTTCTTAACTTTCTGTTATAATACATATCCAAAAAAAAATGTAAAAAAAAATGTATTCATCAGTTTAAGCCAATATGTTTTTTTTCTACATATTTTTGGTAAAAAAAAATCGCAATAGGTGTATATTTAATGGTTTGCGCAAAAGTTATCACGTCTACAAAATACGGGATAGATTTATGGAATTTATTTATTTATTGGTAATGGCGGCGATCTGTGATTTTTAGCAGGACTGCGGACAAATCTGACCCCAAAGTACACTTTTTGGGGACCAGTGACATTATTACAATAATCAGGGTTATAAAAATTCACTGATCAATGTATAAATGACACTGGCAGGGAAGGATTTAACACTAGGGGCAATCAAGGGCTTAAGTGTGTTCCCTAGGTGTGTTCTAACTGAAGGCGGGATGGGCTGGCAGGGACATGACAGAGATCGCTGTTCCAGATGACTGGGAACAGAAGATATCTGTCATGTCATCTGACAGAACGGGAATCCACCTTGCTTACATAGGAAAATCCCCGTTCTGCCTCTGTATAGAACAATTATGGCTCGCCGGCAGACATCATGTCCACGGGAACCGCAGGCGCACGCGCCCCCGCAATCCCACATGCACGAACCGACATACAGGTACATCGGTTCACGCAGGAGAGCCAACCTGCCGCCGTATAATAACAGCGGCTGGTCGGCAAATAGTTAAACATAAAGAGTTCACTACCAGAATCTCTGAGTAACAGATAAACCATGTAAGTATTTTAATTGCATCAGTTACAAAAACTGAAATATCAGTTACTGGTACAGTGATACTTTATTATACAATATAATAAACAGCATACATTTAAAATGTCTGTGTAAGCATTGTAGCAGGCCTTTGTATCACTAGCATTAATAATCAAGATACAGAGGCTCTCTGATGGGTGCTTTGAGTTTATTATCTCAATAATTTTGACAAACAACATTCACTGAGCAGTGCACTGTGAAAACTATAAACCAAACATAAATGGCCAAGCAATGAATACAGCCTACATCAAACAGAATGCAACAGGAATAATTTCAATAAGCATAAATTACAACTTTTTTTTAATCCAACAAACTTTTATTGTTATAAGTGAAGTATACAAAAAGCTAGGAACATTTCATAAGCTCCTTGGTAAAGAAATAAAAGCGTTACAAGGATTGTTTGTGAAAAACATACATCAGCAAACAGTAATATTCTAAATATATTCATACAAAACATATTTTCTGTAAAATTCCAGGTAAATAAATCATATTCAGGAGAAGTTTCTGATTGTCATTAACCATAAAGGCATGTTTAAAACATTCAAGGTAGATCCTATGTTTACCAGTAATGCTCATTCAGACACTGGTTCCTCCCCTGTGAATGTGAGTGCCAAGTCCAGCCAGCGATCCCAGATGGTATTTCGCCAGGCAGTTTCTGTGTGTATATATGGAAGGGATTGGTTAACAGTAGAGTTGAGCGGACACCTGGATGTTTGAGTTCGTCGGGTTCGGCTGAGCCTCGTGAAACCGTTCGGGTTCGGCACCGAACTCGATCCGAACTTGACCCCGGACACCGACCCCATTGAAGTCAATGGTGACCCGAACTTTTGGGCACAAAAATGGCTGTAAAAAAGTAATGGAAAGGGCTAGAAGGCTGCAAAAGGAAGCAAAATGGGGGTAAGAGTAAGACAAGTGCCCTGCAAATTAATGTGGATAGGGAAATAACTTAAAATCACAACATATAATAAAAATGGGAGGAGGAGGTGGATGTGGAGTAGGAGTCTAGAGGTTGACTAGGCCGTGACTGTGGCAGTGTAGGTGGAAGTGGCGGTGGTGGAGGAGGAGGAGGTAGCCAACACTGTTTTTTGTTTGTTTTTTTTTTTGAATTGTGGTAGCCCCCAAAATATTGAGACATATTCAAAAAAAAAAAAAGGATACCAATGGCTGTGTGAGGCCGGTCTAAATGTCTATTCTGCACAAGGTACAGACAAGTCTTGTGGCATCCATGCCTGGTTGATTTTAATAAAGGTTAGCTTGTCCACGTTGGCTGTGGACAGGCGGCTGCGCTTGTCTGTGATAACGCCCCCTGCCGTATTAAACACACGTTCAGACAATACACTGGCTGCAGGGCAGGCCAGCACCTCCAAGGCATGAAGGGCAAACTCAGGCCATGTGGCCAATTTGGAGACCCAGAAGTTGAATGGGGCAGACCCATCGGTCAGTACATGTAGGCGTGTGCACACATACTCTTCCACCATGTTGCTGAAATGTTGCCTCCTGCTAAGACGTTGCCTATCAGCTGGTGGTGCTGTTTGTGGTGGCGTGCTGCTGACAAAGCTTTTCCACATTTCGGCTATGCTAACTCTGCCTTCTGAGGTGCTGGTGGTGCCACAGCTGTGTTCCTCCTCCTCCTCCTCTACCTTCGCCTTGTGCTTCCACTGAGCCCCCGGTGTCATTTGGGAATGCCCTCAGCAACGCGTCTACCAGAGTGCGCTTGTAGTCGTGCATCTTCGGATCACGCTCCAGTGATGGAATTAAAGACGGCACGTTGTCCTTGTAACAGGGATCCAGCAGGGTGGCCACCCAGTAATCAGCACAAGTTAAAATGTGGGCAACTCGGCTGTCATTGAGCAGGCACTGCAGCATGTAGTTGCTCATGTGTGAAAATTTTTGACCTGGCCTATGCTGGTGCAGGAACCCACCCTCCGAGCCACTTGTGAATGACTGGCCTGATAACCATGGAAATGACCCCTCTTCCTCCTCCTCTGCCACATCCTCTTCCATCATCGCCTGAAGTGTTTTTTTCAAGGAGATATAGAAGTGGGATAGTAACGCTGAGACCCACTCATTGGTGGTGAAGTGGTGCTGTTCCGCAGAGCAACTGACCCGTGCATGCTGCAGCTGAAACTACACTATTGCCTGCTGCTGCTCGCACAATCTCTCCAGCATGCGCAAAGTGGAGTTCCACCTTGTGGGCACGTCGCATAGGAGGCAGTGAGCGGGAAGGCCGAAGTTCCACTGCAGCGCAGACAGGCGAGCAGCAGCAGGGTGGGAATGCCGAAAGTGTGCACAGACGGCCCGCACTTTCTGCAGCAGCTCTGACATATCCGGGTAGTTTTTTAGAAATGTCTGCACCACCAAATTCAGCACATGCGCCAGGCAAGGGATGTGCATCAAACCGGCTAGGCCCAGAGCTGATACGAGATTTCGCCCATTATCGCACACCACCAGGCCGGGCTTGAGGCTCAGTGGCAACAACCACTCATCGGTCTGTTGTTCAATGCCCGTCCACAGCTCCTGCGCAGTGTGGGGTTTATCCCCCAAACATATCAGTTTTAAAACAGCCTGCTGTCGTTTCCCCCTGGATGTGCTGAAGTTGGTGGTGAAGGTGTTACGCTGAGTGGATGAGGAGGTGGTAGAGGAGGAGGAGGAAGCGCAGTAGGAGGAGGAGGCAACAGGAGGCAAAGAGAAATGCCCTGCAATCCTCGGTGGCAGGACATGCGCCAAACGGCTAGCCACCTCAGGCCCACCCGCCACTACATTTGCCCAGTGTGCAGTTAGTGAGATATAGCGCCCCTGCCCGTGCTTACTGGTCCACGTATCAGTGGTTATGTGGACCTTGTCACAGATGGCGTTGGGCAGTGCACACTTGATCTCGTCCCCGACTTGTTTGTGCAGGGAAGGGATGCCTCGCCTGGAAAAGTAGTGGCGGCTGGGAACCACGTACTGTGGGACAGCCACCGCCATCAGGTTTTTAAAACTGTCCGTGTATATCAGACGGAATGACAGCATTTCAAAGGCCAGGAATTTTGAAATGCTGGCATTCAGGGCCAGGGATCGTGGGTGGGTAGGGGGGTACTTCCTCTTTCTCTCCAGTGTTTGGGAGATGGAGAGCTGTAATCTTCCATGGGACCGTGTGGAAATGCTTGGGGATGGTGGCGGACATGGTGGCGTTGCTGTCACATGGTCTGTTTGCTGGGTGGTAGGTGACACTGGCACTGTAGAGGTGGAGGAAGAGGCTGAGGCAGCATCAGAAGAGGAAGCAGGAGGAGGCCGAGACGTTTCTTGGATTTTGAGGTAATAATTCCACTGCAGGAAGTGCTTTGCATTTAGATGCCTGGTCATGGAGGTTGTGCTCAGGTTTAGAACATTTGTGCCTCGCTTCAGCCTCTCATTGCACAGTGTGCAAACCACTTGTGTCTTGTAGCCAGCACATTGTCTGAAGAACTGCCACACCGGGGAATGCCTTTGAGCTGCCTTTGGTGTGCTAGGTCTCCGGTGTGCGGTGGGTAGTAGCAGGCCTACTGTCTAGGGGATGATTGCTCTGCTTTTGCAACCTGCTTCCTCTTTTACTGTGCTGGTGTCTCTGTGTGACCACCACCTCTTCCTCCAAACTGCACACGTCACTCGCATGACCTTCATTCAATGTGGGGTCTAGGACTTCATTATCCTCCACATCATCTTCCACCCACCCTTCACCACTGCCCTCCTTGTCAGTCTGCACACTGAGGAAAGACGCAGCAGTTGGCACCTGTGTTTCGTCATCATCATCACAGACGTGCTGCCGTGGTGTTTCCATGTCCTCATCCTTAACCAGAAGTGGTTGGGCATCAGTACACTCAATGTCTTCCACTTCTGGGTCAGGGCTATGTGGATGGCCCACGGAAAGCACAGCAGCAGAGTCATCAAAAAAGCATAAGAGTCTGCTGCATGACTTGGGGCTCAGACTGCTTGGCTGATTTACAAGGGGCTGAGGTGAAAGACAGATGGCCATGGGGTTCAGGTGCCAACTCTGAGCTTTCATCAAGGGACCGGGTGGGAGACAATGTGAAGGAACTGGAGGCATTGTCAGCCACCCAATCTACTATCGCCTGTACTTGTTCTGGCCTCACCATTCGTTGAGCGGCATTCGGGCCTACCATATAACGTTGAAGGTTCTGTCAGCTACCTGAGGAAGGTGTTTCACTTGTGCGTGTAGCTGGCACAGATCGACCATGTCCTCTTCTTGCAACAGGAGCTTCAGCAACACCACCAACACCAGCAACACCAGGACCACCACCACGTCCCTTATTTGACGCTCTCCTCATTTCTGGACACAAATGTACTAAGTAGCACTATTTATTAGTACAAAAAAAAGAATAATAAATTATTATTCTTAATTGTTTAAAAAAAAAGAAAATTGTAGATGCACTTTTTATTTTTGTGCAAGAATTGCACCACTCACACCAGCAGCAGGAACCTCTCCCTACACCAGTATGAGATGATTTTAGAATGATAATCTGTCTTTCACAGCACCGACAGGAACCTGTTCCTACTGCAGTATGAGATGATTTTAGAACAATAATATCCCCCTCACAGCACCAACAGGAACCTCTCCCTAATGCAGTAGGAGATGGCTTAATAACGATAAACTCTCCCTCAGAGCACCAACAGGAACCTCTCCCTAATGCAGTAGGAGATGGCTTTATAACGATAAACTCTCCCTCAGAGCACCAACAGGAACCTCTCCCTAATGCAGTAGTAGTTGGTTTTAGAATGATAAACTCTCCCTCAGAGCACCAACAGGAACCTCTCCCTAATGCAGTAGTGGATGGTTTTATAATGATAAACTCTCCCTCAGAGCACCAAGAGGAACCTCTCCCTAATGCAGTAGTAGATGGCTTTATAGCAATAAACTCTCCCTCAGAGCACCAACAGGAACCTCTCCCTAATGCAGTAGTAGTTGGTTTTAGAACAATAAACTCTCCCTCAGAGCACCAACAGGAACCTGTCCCTAATGCAGTAGTAGTTGGTTTTAGAACGATAAACTCTCCCTCAAAGTACCAACAGGAACCTCTCCCTATTGCAGTGGTGGATGGTTTTAGAATGATAAACTCTCCCTCAGAGCACCAACAGGAACCTCTCCCTAATGCAATAGGAGATGGCTTTATA
>BLSH010108976.1:341083-357220 GCA_018402905.1 Glandirana rugosa
GGTTAGTTGTTCGAAAAGTGATTAAGAGAATCTCTCCCTCAGAGCACCAACAGGAACGTTTCCCTAATGCACTATAAGATGGTTCTGAACGCTAATGTCTCCCTCACAGCACAGACAGGAACATCTCCCTAATGCATTATAAGATGGTTCTGAACGCTAATGTCTCCATCACAGGACTGCAATGAAGGTCTCCCTAATGCAGTCTGAGATGGTTGTGAACGCTAATCTTTCCCTCACAGCAGCGGCATGAAGCTCTCCCTACTCTAGTCTGAGAAGATCTGACACGTGGCGCTATGTGACTCCAGCCCCATATAGAGGCTGGGTCACATGATGCACTGGCCAATCACAGCCATGCCATTAGTAGGCATGGCTGTGATGGCTTCTAAGGGCAAATTAGTGAAAAGCTTGTTGATTGGCTGCCCAGCAGCTATAGAAAAGGCGCCAAAAATACCAGAATACCAAACCCAATCCCGGACTTTTTTTTTAATGTCCGGGATCGGGTTCAGGGCACGGACACCCCAAAGTCTGGTTACGGACCCAAATTTTACAGTCCGGGTTTGCTCAACTCTAGTTAACAGCCGACATCCATTCTTGGAGTGTTGGCGTGGAGACCTGGGGTCACTTTCTCACTATTAATAGTCTAGCTTATAGATTCCCAAAGTGGTCTATATGGACCCCCAGGGGTCGTCTTCGACTTGCAGGGGGTCCATGTCAGTGAGAAAAAAAATTGGGGGTGCACGAGATGTAAATGGGGGTCCACGTGAGCTGACCCCATTTAGGCAGGTCATCATCAACATTTAGGCGTTCTGTAAATGTCTTATTACACCTAACACATATTGTGTGTACATAATACTTATAATAGACATAGAAATTACTTATACAGTATCTCACAAAAGTGAGTACACCCCTCGCATTTTTGTAAATATTTTTATTATATATTTTCATGTGACAACACTAAGGAAATGACACTTTGCTACAATGTTAAGTAGTGAGTGTACAGCTTGTATAACAGTGTAAATTTGCTGTACCCTCAAAATAACTGAACACACAGCCATTAATGTCTAAACCGCTGGCAACAAAAGTGAGTACACCCCTAAGTGTCCAAATTTGGCCCAATTAGCCATTTTCCCTCCCCGGTGTTATGTGACTTATTAGTGTTACAAGGTCTCAGTTGTGAATGAGGAGCAGGTGTGTTAAATTTGGTGTTATCGCTTTCACTCTCTGATACTGGTCACTGGACGTTCAACATGCCACTTCATGGCAAAAAACTCTCTGAGGATCTGAAATAAAGAATTGTTGCTCTACATAAAGATGGCCTAGAATATAAAAAGATTGCCAAGACCCTGAAACTGAGCTGCAGCACGGTGGCCAAGACCATAAAGCGGTTTAACAGGACAGGTTCCACTCAGAACAGGCCTCACCATGGTAAACCAAAGAAGTTGAGTGCACGTGCTCAGCGTCATATGCAGAGGTTGTCTTTGGGAAATAGACATATGAGTGCTGCCAGCATTGCTGCAGAGGTTGAAGGGGTGGGGGGTCAGCCTGTCAGTGCTCAGACCATACGCCGCATACTGCATCAAATTGGTCTGCATGGCTGTCATCCCATAAGGTAGCCTCTTCTAAAGATGATGCCCAAGAAAGCCCGCAAACAGTTTGCTGAAGACAAACAGACTAAGGACATGGATTACTGCTGGAACCATGTCCTGTGGTCTGATGAGACCAAGATAAACTTATTTGGTTCAGATGGTGTCAAGCGTGTGTGGCAGCATCCAGGTGAGGAGTACAAGTGTGTCTTGGCAACAATCAAGCATGGCGGTGGGAGTGTCATGGTCTGGGCTGCATGAGTGCTGCCTGCACTGGGGAGCTACAGTTCATTGAGGGAACCATGAATGCCAACATGTACTGTGACATACTGAACAGAGCATGATCCCTCCCTTCGGAGACTGGGCCGCAGGGCAGTATTCCAACATGATAACGACCCCAAACACACCTCCAAGATGACTACTGCCTTGCCAAAGAAGCTGAGGGTAAAGGTGATGGACTGGCCAAGCATGTCTCCAGACCTAAACCCTATTTAGCATATGTGGGGCATCCTCAAATGGAAGGTGGAGGAGCGCAAGGTCTCTAACATCCACCAGCTCCGTGATGTCATCATGGAGGAGTGGAAGAGGGCTCCAGTGGCAACCTGTGAAGCTCTGGTGAACTCCATACCCAAGAGGGTTAAGGCAGTGCTGGAAAATAATGGTGGCCCCACACAATATTGACACTTTGGGCCCAATTTGGACATTTTGACTTAGGGGGTGCACTCACTTGCCAGCGGTTTAGACATTAATGGCTGTGTGTTGGGTTGAGGGGACAGCAAATTTACACCGTTATACAAGCTGCACACTCACTACTTTACATTGTAGCAAAGTGTAATTTCGTCAGTGTTGTCACATAATGTAATAAAATATTTACAAACATGTGAGTAGTGTACTCACTTTTGTGAGTTACTGTATATATTAATTATATTTCATAAAATTGTATTACAATTGCTATCAGAGCATCAGGCTCATCCCTGCCATTAACAGCATTATTTGTGTATTAATTTTATGTAACAATTTTACTAGGTTCTGATATGTTTCATTCCAAATCCAAATATTTACTTGAATTTTGTGTCTTTTCAATAAAGGTATGAATAAAAATTGTACATGTTTTTCTTTTTTTTAAATTGTCCACTCTACAAAAACCCCTATCAAAGTGAGCAGCACTGTGTCAGCTGTCAAAAACACATTTGAAGTTATAAGGTTTAGGAAAATTCAATATTGCCTACGGAAAACAAAACAATTGGCAAGTGGTCTTTGGAAACCTCTGGTCTAGCTGTATACAGGCGGTCCCCTAGTTACAAACACCCGACTTACAAACGACTCCTACTTACAAACGGAGGGAGACAACAGGAAGTAAGAGGAAATCAACCCATAGGAAGGGAAATTAATTCCTTCAAGAATTATTATTGGAAAAAGGTATCTCCATTGAAGCTGTATCACCAAGGTTTGTTTACACAACAACCCCAAATTTTAAAAATCCAATTATCATTGGGACAGGAAGTGAGGTGAAATCTTCTGAACAGAAACATAGACAGCAAAACAAGCATTACAGGGGTGTTACCCCTTCCCTGTGCTATCCAAAAAGCTTAAAAATATTTTTTTTGGCTGAAGCTACACTTAAAAAATGTACCTGTTCCGACTTACAAACAAATTCAACTGAAGAACAAACCTACAGACCCTATCTTGTTTGTAACTCGGGGACCGCCTGTATAGTGTTTCCTGCATGAAGATATGGTGGTGTCTATTTAGTTCCTGGTCGGGAAGTAACCCCAGCAAGCACTGTTTAGGGCATAGAGTTCATGGGAAGCCCATTCAGTCGTGTAGGAATATGATAACTTGTTCCCTGTATCCCTGGATGGCCGGGCAAGACCAAATTAGGTGATAGAAGGAGCTATTGAGTTCGCCACACCTAGGGCAGGAGGGGTCCCAGTGAGGTTTGTACAGTTGTGCTCATAAGTTTACATACCCTGGCAGAATTTGTGATTTCTTAGTAATTTTTCAGAGAATATGAATGAGAACACAAAAACATGTGTTATTCAATTGTGGTTAGTGTTTGGCTGAAGCCATTTATTATCAATCAACTGTGTTTACTCTTTTTAAATCATAATGACAACAGAAACTACCCAAATGACCCTGATCAAAAGTTTACATACCCTGGTGATTTTGGCTTGATAACATGCACACAAGTTGACACAAAGGGGGTTTGAATGGCTATTAAAGGCAACCATCCTCCCCTGTGATCTGTTTGCTTGCAATTAGTGTGTGTGTATAAAAGGTCAATGAATTTCTGGACTCCTGACAGACCCTTGCATCTTTCATTCAGTGCTGCACTGACGTTTCTGGATTCTGAGTCATGGGGAAAGCAAAATAATTGTCAAAGGATCTGTGGGAAAAGGTAGTTACACTGTATAAAACAGGAAAGGGATATAAAAAGATATCCAAGGAATTAGGAATGCCAATCAGCAGTGTTCAAACTCTAAACAAGAAGTGGAAAATGAGGAGTTCTATTGAAACCAAACCACAGTCAGATAGACCGACTAAAATTTCAGCCACAACTGCCAGGAAAATTGACCGGTATGCAAAGAAAAACCCACAAAAAACTTCAGGACTCTTTGAAAACATGTGGTGTGGCTGTTTCAAGATGCACAATAAGGAGGCACTTGAAGAAAGATGGGCTGCATGGTTGAGTTGCCAGAAGAAAGCCATTACTATGCAAATGCCACAAAGTATCCGGCTTACAATACGCCAAACAGCACAGAGACAAGCCTCAAACCTTCTGGCAGAAAGTCATTTGGAGTGATGAGACCAAAATTGAGCTTTTTGGCCACAACCATAATTGCTACATTTGGAGAAGAGTCAGCAAGGCCTGTGAAACACAGAGGTGGATTGCTGATGTTTTGGGAATGTGTGAGCTACAAAAGGCACAGGAAATTTGGTCAAAATTGATGGCAAGATGAATGCAGTATGTTATCAAAAAAATACTGGAGGAACATTTGCATTCATCAGTCAGGAAGCTGCACATGTGACGTACTTGGACATTCCAACATGATAATGATCCAAACCACAAGGCTAAGTCGACCTGTCATTGGTTACAGCAGAATAAAGTGAAGGTTCTGGAGTGGCCATCTCAGTCTCCTGACCTCAATATCATTGAGCCACCCTGGGGAGATCTCAAATATGCAGTTCATACAAGACAGCCCAAGAATTTCCAGGAACTGGAGGATTTTGCCAAGAGGAATGGGCAGCTTTACCTTTGAGAAGATAAAGAGTCTCATCCACAAATACTACAAAATACTTGAAGTGGTCATTGATGTTAAAGGGGGCAATACACGGTATTAAGAACTGCGGTATGTAAACTTTTGATCAGGGTCATTTGGGTAGTTTCTGTTGTCATTATGATTTAACTACTTCAATACTGGGAATTTAAACCCCCTTCCTTCCCGGACCAATTTTCAGCTTTCAGCGCTGTTGCAGTTTGAATGACAATTGCGCGGTCATGCGACACTGTATGCATATGAAATTTTTATTATTTTTTTCACACAAATAGAGCTTTTTTTTGGTGGTATTTAATCACCCCTGGATTTTTTATTTTTTGCGCTATAAATTAAAAAAGACTGAAAATTTTCAAAAACAATGCATTTTTCTTCGTTTCTGTTATAAAATTTTGCAAATAAGTAATTTCTCTTCATAAATTTTGACCAAAAGCGATACTGCTACATTTCTTTGGTAAAAATAACCCAAATCTGAGTTTATTTGGTGTTGGCGGACAGACAGATGTTTTGGGGACTGTGACAAATGTGACGGGGACAGATAGTGATGTTTTGTGTTTGGTGACAGATGTGATGGGGACAGACAGATGTGTTGGGGACTGTGACAGATGTGACGGGGACATACAGATATTTGGGGACTGTGACAGATGTTTTGTGTATGGTGACAGATGTGATGGGGGACATACAGATGCTTTAGGGACTGTTTTATGGGGACACTGATGTGTATGAGGACAGGGGTATCAGTGGTGCTTGGTGCACTGTGTGAGGGGCGATCTGTGAGAGTTCTTTGCATGAAATCATCATCATGCAGAGAACTGTCACATAGCTGCAGCTCCCCCCTTCCCCCCCTCCCCCGCACTGAGCTCTCACTGAGCTCAGCGGGGGAGAACTGTCACAGAGACGTTCGTCTCTGTTTACAATGTGACGGCTGTGATTGGACACAGCCGTCACATGATCGGGAGGGCCAGTCACTGTGCCCATATCCCGATCTCTGCTCAGCTGGATCCTGTGATCATAATGATCACAGGATCCAGCAGCAGCGTGCCACGTGGCCACGCTGCGAGCTCCCGTTCTGCAGGACATCCATACACGCCCTGTCAGAACGGGGAAGCTCCCACCCGGCCGTATATATACAGTGGCTGGGTGGGAGGTGGTTAAAAAGAGTAAACACAGTTGATTGATAATAAATGGCTTCAGCCAAACACTAACCATAAGTGAAAGAAATGATTTTGTATTCTCATTCATATTCTCAGAAAAAATGGCCAAGAAATCATAAATTCTGCCAGGGTATGTAAACTTATGAGCACAACTGTATTTGGCTAAACGAGCTGGGATCAAGTATGATCTATGCAATGTAGTTGTGTAAGTCTATCGGATAGCTTTGGGGAGAGGATGTTAAAATGTTAGTCCACTCATTGTCCTCCAGCTCCTACACGTCTGCCACCCATCTGGTTTTAAGCCGGAAGGCCAATTAATTACAACTTTAATATTGGCATATATACCTTGTTCCACTTAACTTCCGGGTGTAAAACACTAAAGTGCATTTCACTTTTGCAGCCAAATTGGGAAAATACCTACTTTCTATTTTTTATACGTTCTCATTTGCATATCATAATAATGTAACAAGTACATAATTGTAACAACAAAATTAAAAATATACAAAGCATAGCCTTCTATAGTGTGTACTTGCCTCAATCCAAAGCACCTTTCTGGTTATTTTCTCCTTCCTTTGCTATCCTTATAAGTCACTTCTGACAGCTCATGCCAAGACCAAGGCACCCCCGCGGGACTGTCTCCTAGGGAAACATGCACAGCTGAGGCTGCTTCACCAGATTTCCTGTGTATTTACAACCATTAGCCCAAATCCAAATATGTTTCATGTAAGCCTTTCAAAGAAAATATGCTTGTCATAGAAGAGGCCATTGCACCATACCATGAGGGCTTTTTGGGATAAACTATGAGCCAGTGTTCAGATTTTGTTCTATGTCTTACTTTGTAAAAGGACCTAAGAAGGCCATGAGGTTGATTTTCAAAGGAAATGAAGGCTTTTGACCCAACCAAGTGAATTCTCACCTTAGAAAGTATAAATTAGTGAATACAGTGAGGTTATGTTAAAAGAGAAGTTTGCATTTTTTTTCTAGAAATCTTACTTACCTAGATGGATGCAGCATCAGGCCAATGCTGCATCTTTCGGGGGGAAAGATGCAGCATTGGCCTGATGCTGCATCCATCTAGGTAAGTAAGATTTCTAGAAAAAAAATGCAAACTTCTCTTTTAACATAACCTCACTGTATTCACTAATTTATACTTTCTAAGGTGAGAATTCACTTGGTTGGGTCAAAAGCCTTCATTTCCTTTGAAAAAGGGGGGCTGGCTATAAGACTGAGAACTGAGCAATCAAACACTGCTGATCGCTCAGTTCTCAATGCTGCGTAAGCAGAGAGTCGGTGACTGTAAGTCACCGGCTCCCTGCTCTGCCCCCCCCGACACTCTTCGGAGCACTGGGTTTTGGGGGGGGCGGGATCGACTGGCTCAGGCTCTAAGCAGCTGAAAGCATGTCACAGGAGTGCGGAATGAACTGCAAAACAAGATTTGGTTGTACTTCTTTAACCCCTTGACCCCCAGAAGATTTACCCCCCTTCATGACTAGGTAATTTTTTGTGATACGGCACTGCGTTACTTTAAATGACAATTGCTTGGTCATACAACTCCGTTCATTAATAAAATTTAAGTCCTTTTTTTCCCACAAATAGAGCTTTTTTTTTTTGTGGTATTTGATCACCACTGCATTTTTTATTTTTTGTGCTATAAACAAAAAGATACCAAAAATTTTGAAAAATAATGTTTTTTACTTTCTTCTATAAAGCATATCCAATAATTTTTTTTTAATGAAATTTCTTCATAAATTTAGGCCAATATGTATTCTGCTACATGTTTTTGGTAAAAAAAATCCCAATAAGTGAATACTGATTGGTTTGCGCACAAGTTATAGTTTCTAAAAACGATGGTATATGTACTGGAATTCTGATTTATTTATTTATTTTTTTTATACTAGTAATAGTGGCGATCAGCGACTTATAGCAGGACTGGGATATTGCGTGTACATTCTGACACTAACTGACACTTTAGACACTTTGTGAGAGCCATGACAATAATACAGTGATCAATGCTAAACATATGCACTGTACTAATGACACTGGCAGGGAAGGGATTAAACATCTAGGACTATCAAGTTAAAGAGGAAGTAAACCGTTATGCATATATTGTACCTATAGGTATAGGCCTACCTATAGGTACTGAAAATATCTCCTAAACGTGCGCTGTTTAAGAGATATTCACTGTATACCGTTTCGATTACGTCATCGGCGCATGCGCTCTAAAGGAACGGCCGCCTGTGCCATTTTTTCAGAAGCCTTTGCCATGACCGGCGGCTCCCGCGCGGGAGTGACGTCACACGGCTCCTGCGAGTCACACAGCCAGAGTCTGCAGACCCGAAAGGAAGACGGGCGAAGATGGATGTGGCCTCCAGCGGAGACGACGAGGGCTTTGTTTGCATGTACGTTTTTTTAACAATCAGAATGTTCCTTTATTGAACAAATTGCGGTACAGTTAAGAACAAAACAGTACATTTTCTGACAAATAGAGTGTGATGTACAAACAATTCAAGGTCAAAGCACAATTGCATACATGCGGTAATAGTCATATGTCATCTCCGTTTGGGGAGCAGGAATAGGCAGTAAGGATCCCATCCACATACCGAGGAACTAACAGGACAACAAGGGGGCTCAAGTATAACCTGTCCCCCACTGCTCTTCCCGAACCTATTGAGCGGAGTATATAGATGTGGCACGATGTCCCTCTCCCCAGGTACTCCCCTGAGGGCCAGAGGCTCTCATCATCCAACCCACGGCTGCCACACCCGGTCAAATTTTTTTGGACAATTTCGGTTGATATACGTAAATTTTTATAGAGGAGGAGCAGAGTTAATAGCTTTTTGTCAGGATCTCACAGAGGGAGAGGAACGGGCATTCCATCTAAGTATTATTTCCTGCTTTGCATAATAGAAAGATAAGCTATCAGTAGTTTAGTGTATCTGGGATGCTGATCGTCCTCTTGTAAAAAAAGCGCCAACTCTTGAGAGACCGGCAGAGCCAGGTGGAGGCGCCCATTAATAAGTTCCACCACCTCCACCCAGTATTTAGTAATGGCCGGGCAGCTCCAGAACATATTATTATTATACAGGATTTATATAGCGCCGACAGTTTGCGCAGTGCTTTACAACATATGGAGATATGATCCCTCCCCCACACCACACCTAGGGCACTCCCGAAATCTCTGTGGGTAGATCCTGCTAAGCCTTTGAGGGGTAAAATAAACTCTATACAAGAATTTAACCTGAATCAGCTTCTCTTTATATGAGATCAGAAGCTTAACACGGTCCTCCACAGAATCCTCCCAATCTTCTCTATCCAGACCCGGGAGGTCCTCCTTCCAGTGCTCCCACAGCCTGTCCATCTTAGGGGACTCCACATTTAGCAGCACCCCGTAGAGGGCCAAAAGTGGTTTGGATAAGGAGTCTTGGGCTAACAGTTCTTCAATGGGGTCTCTAGTCAGGGTCAGGGTCTGGAACTGTGCTCGAGCAGCGTGGTTCAACTAGAAGTAACAGAAGTACATCCATCCCTGCAATTTAAACCTAGTCTTAAGGTCAGCAAAAAATCTTAGTCCTCCAGTCCAGCATACATTCCCAAGAGTTCTAATGTCATATCTCGCCCACACCTGAGGGTCAGGGATGGAGCGGAAGTGTGGGAGATTTGGATTTCCCCATAAAGGGGCAGAGGGGACCACTGATTGGGCCGTATGAACCGTTGCTTAGCTACCACCCATATCTTCAGCATTGTTCTGGTGAGAAGTGGGAGATCTGCGTATGCTCGGATGCCCCAATAGGCTAGATTGCCCAGCTCCTGCAGCGATCTGAGGACAGATTCCTCAAGGCACACTGCTGCATTGGACCTGGAGTGCACAAACCACCATCGAACCGTTACCAGAATGGCAGCCCAGTAATAAATTCTGGTCAGGTAAAGCCAGCCCTCCACACCTTCCCGGGAGAACCAAGGTCAATCTAGACAGACGTGGGAGGGACCTTCCCCAAATAAATGAGCCTATGCAGCTATCTAGGGCCGAAAAAAAAGGATCAGGGTAGCCAGCTCGGGCAGGACCGGAATATGTACAAGAACTTTGGGAGAAATAACATCTTAATTATATTTATGCTGCCTAGGAGATTTAATGGTAAGGAATTCCAGGAGGTACACTTGGAGCGGAGCTGGGCTACCACCGGTATAAAAAGAAGAAAAAAAAACAGCGCTTACTTCCTCTTTAAATGTGTGCCTAGCCAGTATTTGTGTGCACTATCTGTGCTGCTTTCACTAAGGGAAGTAATGGATTTCATTCCCTGCTTTGTTGGGGAAAAAGAAATCCATTCCTTCCCCACTAACAGAACAGTCCTGTCCTGTGTGTTTTTCAGAGGATCAGTGGGTGGCGACGTTAATCTATTGGCCCGCACCCGCTGATCGACATATGCTGGTTTTAATCACAGCCAGCAATGGGTTGCCGGCAGCGTGCACATGTGCCCCCTACCCAGAAGACCTGTATCACATACTAGGTACATAATTTGGTGCAGCAGGGCCTCCTTGCCGCCGTATATCTAAGTTATACGGTCCGCAAGTGGTTAACTTCAAATACACTATCTTGTCCAAGAAAACAGGATGTTTGCTTGCATATGATTGGATGATTAAGGTGAATACACCTTCACCTTATTCACTAACTTAAGTGAACCTTCACTTTGTAAATTGAACATACACTTTCTCAAGTAAACAATCAACTTGCTAAGTTAACAGTCTCTGTTCCTTTAATAAAGCAACTCCAATGTTTGAATCCGAGCATGTAAGAATATAAACATATGCAGAATGTATGAGGTCTAGTGTTACAGAGTGTAATGTTATCCACATAATGTTCGACATCTTCTGCTAAGAAAAATAATACAGACATAGATGAAAATATAATAAGAAGAATATAATAACTGAAAACAAACTGAGCTGTTAACATCAAAACCTTTGCTGAACTATTCAGATATACTGCCATACAATTGCATTAAATACTTTATCAGTGTCATCACAGAGCCAGAAGATTTATCCATAAACCAAAAAGTGTAGCGCTAAAGAAAGAAAACACTGCATATATTGCAATGTTATAATCACAATGGTGAAACCAAATAAAGTGGTGAAAATATAAAATTAAAATAAGTGAAAACAAAAAGGAAATTTAAAGTCCAAATATATGTATATAGTATCTTTCAGTCCTGTCAAGACACCCGATACTGTGATAATAAATCTTCAACACTAGTGAAAAAACTGCATCATGTACTGTGCACTCCCACCAAGTGAGTAAAGGGTACTCTTACCAACGATAAGAGGAATATGCGCATAACGTTGATCTTAAAACGACATCCACTAGACCTCACTGTGTGGTTCCGATCCCACCGTCTGTCGGGAACTTTTGAGGGTCCACAGCCAGATCCCAGACTCCGGTACAACCGTGCAACGATATGCTGTGTGGTTCCGATCCCACCGTCTGTCATGAACTTTTGAGGGTCCACAACCAGATCCTAGACTCCGGTACCACCGTGCAACAATATGCAGATGATGATGCAGATTATGATGTCTCAAGCCCCTAGGGGCTTGAGACATCATCATCTGCATATTGTTGCACGGTGGTACCGGAGTCTGGGATCTGGTTGTGGACCCTCAAAAGTTCCTGACAGACGGTGGGATCGGAACCACACAGTGAGGTCTAGTGGATGTCGTTTTAAGATCAACGTTATGCGCACATTCCTCTTATCGTTGGTAAGAGTACCCTTTACTCACTTGGTGGGAGTGCACAGTACATGATGCAGTTTTTTCACTAGTGTTGAAGATTTATTATCACAGTATCGGGTGTCTTGACAGGACTGAAAGATACTATATACATATATTTGGACTTTAAATTTCCTTTTTGTTTTCACTTATTTTAATTTTATATTTTCACCACTTTATTTGGTTTCACCATTGTGATTATAACATTGCAATATATGCGGTGTTTTCTTTCTTTAGCGCTACACTTTTTGGTTTATGTATACATGCACAAGTTGGAAGTTTTGTTGTGTCAGCTGCTTTAGTTTTTATTTATGGTAACACTTTTAGGTTAGCGCAATATTTTCTCTTTATTATTGTACCAGAAGATTTATCACTTGTAAAAACTTTATCTCTATATTCCCTATGACTGCAGAACAGATCTGGATTTTGCATACTGGGCTGCTAAAGTAGACTTGAACTCAAGAATTAAAAATTTACAATCTTACAGAGATCATCTACAAACGTAATTGTTAATTGTGCCTAGACAGTACCTGGGAAAAAAATTACTTTCATCTTAAATTCCTCCTGTAAAATAGAAGCGCATTTCCTCCTGTGCCTTGAGCCTCATAGCTGTATATCTGCAATGTGAGATCTGACACACTGTTGGGGAGATTTACTAAAATTGGAGCACTTGAACCTGGGGCAGCTGTGCATGGTGATTGGTTACTATGCACAGCTGCACAAAATTCTATGTGCACCGGTTTTAGTAAAACCCCTTTCACACTGGGGTGGTTTTCAGGCACTTTAGCGCTGGAAATAGCCTATGCTAAGCACCTTAAAACCACCTCCCATTAAAGTCAGTGTGTTCACACTGGGGCAGTGCGCTTGCGGGACTGGGAAAAAGTCCTGCAAACAGCATCTTTGGGGAGGTGCGTGGGCGGTGTATACAACGCTCCTCCACTGCCCTTGCCATTGAAATTAATGACTGCCACATTCAAAGCGTCGTAAAAGCAATTTGAAAGCACCAAAAAGCGGGCACTTTTAACCCCTTTTTAGCCCCTTCTGGGTGGTTAAATGTGCCCCACTATAACAGCGGTAAAACGCTGCTAAATTAGTGGCGCTTTACCGCTAACGATCGGGCGGTAGGGTGTGAAAGGGCTGTAAAGCCAGCCATAGACGGTTCAAATCTCGATTCAAACCATTAATGGGCATGCTGAAAGTAACAAGTTGATCGAACAATCAGTGGTGTGAAAGGGCTGTAAGGCCAGCCATAGACGGTTCAAATCGAACCATTAATGGGCATGTTAAAAGTACCAAGTTGATCGAACGATGAACTTGGGTACAACCAGTCTGCCGGATTCACTTGTGATTATTGCAAGCAGCTGCTATAGCCACAAGTGATAATCACTGTCTTCTACCGGGGCGGCTTCCCCGCTTTGAAAACACTGTAAAAGCACTTTGAAAGCGGGCACTTTTTAACCCCTTTTTAACCCCTTCTGGGGGTCTAAAAACGCCCCACTAGTGGCGCCAAAGCGCCGCTATAACAGCAGTAAAGCGCCGCTAAACTAGTGCCGTTTTACTGCTAATGCTCGGGCGGTACGGTGTGAAAGGGCAGTAAAGCCAGCCATAGACGGTTAAAATCCTGCTGAACCGGCCGAGATTCAAACCATTAATGGGCAGGCTGAAAGTAACAAGTTGATCGAACAATCAACTTAGGTACAACCAGTCTGCCGGATTCACTTGCAGTTATCACAAGCGGCTGCTATAGCCACAAGTGATAATCACTGTCTTCTCCCGGGACGGTTTCCCGACCTGATCCCCCACCGGGAGAAGACAATTGCTTGACAAAAGCGATTACCCTGTCAGCGAGAGCCACTGCAGAAGCCAATCGGTGGGTCTGGTGGTCACGATAGCCATCTGCCACCTGCGATTGTTCACAGGAGAGGCAGAACTGGGGTCTGCCTTTGTAAACAAGGCAGACCGCCGTTCTGTGAGGGTGGAAGATTTTGTGTTTCTGTTATAAACACGGATCTCTGTTTTCCTCCAGTCAGAGCATTTCCCCTCACAGTTAGAAAGCTGTCCCTAGGAGCACACTTAACCTTTTGATCGTCCCTGATGTTAACCCTGCCAGTGTCATTTATACAATGACAGTGCATTTTTCAGATTTGTCGCCGCAATGTCGTTGTCCCGCTAAAAATTGCTGATCTCCACCATTACTAGTAAAACCAATGAAAGAACTAAAAAGTCTAAAGATCTATCCCATAGTTTGTAGATGCTATAACTTTTGTGCAAACCAATCAATATACACTTATTGGGTTTTGTTTTGTTTTTACCAAAAATATGTAGCAGAATACTTGTTGGCCTAAATTGATGAAGAAATTTGATTTTTTTACATTTTTTTTATTCGGAGTGTTTTATAGCAGAAAGTAAAAAATATTGTTTTTCTTTTCAAAATTATCAGGGTTTTTTTGTTTATAGCTCAAAAAATAAAAAACGCAGAGGTGATCAAATACCACCAAAAGAAAGCTCTATTTGTGGAGAAAAAAAGCACATCAAATTTATTTGGGTACACGACCGTGCAATTGTCAGTCAAAGCAAAGCATTGCTGTATTGCAAAAAATGGCCTGGTCGGGACAGGGGTAAAACCTTCCCGGGCTGAAGTGGTTAAAGTGCAACTTCAGATTGCTTAGAATGAAAAACAATGAGAAATAATATATATGCTAAAATGTTACTTTTTTTGCTCTGATGTTTTAGATTGAGGGTAAATTTAGTTCTAAAAAACCCTGTAAGTGCCACTATCTGGCTGAATAGGCAAGGCATATACAGTTGTGATCATAAGTTTACATACCCTGACAGAATTTATGATTTCTTGGCCATTTTTCAGCGAATATGAATGATAACACAAAAACATTTTTTTCACTCATGGTTAGTGTTTGGCTGAAGCCATTTCTTATCAATCAACTGTGTTTACTCTTTTTAAATCATAATGACAACAGAAACTACCCAAATGACCCTGATCAAAAGTTTACATACCCTGGTGATTTTGGCCTGATAACATGCACACACGTTGACACAAAGGGGTTGAATAGCTATTAAAAGCAACCATCCTCACCTGTGATCTGTTTGCTTGTAATTAGTGTGTGTGTGTGTAAAAGGTCAATGAGTTTCTGGATTCCTGACAGATCCTTGCATCTTTCATCCAGTGCTGCACTGACGTTTCTGGATTCTGAGTCATGGGGAAAGCAAAAGAACTGTCAAAGGATCTGAGGGAAAAGGTAGTTGAACTGTATAAAACAGAAAAGGGATGTAAAAAGATATCCGAGGAATTGAGAATGCCAATCAGCAGTGTTCAAACTCTAATCAAGAAGTGCACAATGAAGGGTTCTGTTGAAACCAAACCACGGTCAAGCAGACTAACTCAAAACTTCAGCCGCAACTGGGCTTTTTGTCAAGAGGAATGGGCAGCTCTACCATCTGAGAAGATAAAGAGCCTCAGGGTACCTATGATACCTATGGAGCTCTGTATGACTTATGGGTAGAGTTAAGCGAACACCTGGATGTTCGAGTTCGGCGGGTCCGGACGAAATTTGCGAAAAAGTTTGGGTTCAGTACTGAACTTAACCCGAACTTGATCCCGGACCCCGAACCCCATTGAAGTCAATGGAGACCCGAACTGTTCGGCTTAAAAATGGCTGTAAAAAAGTCCTGGCAAGTGCTAGAGGGCTGCAAAATGAAGTAAAATGGTGGTAAGAGTAGGACAAGTGCCCTACAAAAAAATGGGGATAGGGAAAATAACTTAAAATCAAATAAAAATGGGAAGGAGGGGTGGATGTGGAGTAGGAGCCTAGAGGTTGACTAGGTGATGATTTGTAGGTGATGATTTTAGAACAATAATCTGTCCTTTACAGCAACAGCAGGAACCTGACCCTATAGGAGTAGGCGATGATTTTAGAACAAAAATCTGTCCCTTACAGCAACAGCAGAAGCCTGACCCTATAGGAGTAGGCGATGATTTTAGAACAATAATCTGTCTCTTACAGCAACAGCAGGAACCTGGCCCTATAGGAGTAGAAGATGATTTTAGAACAATAATCTGTCCCTTACAGCAACAGCAGGAACCTGACGCTATAGGAGTAGGCGATGATTTTAGAACAATAATCTGACCCTTACAGCAACAGCAGGAACCTCTCCCTTTAGAACTAGGAGATGATTATAGAACAATAATCTGTCCCTTACAGCAACAGCAGGAACTTGACCCTATAGGAGTAGGCGATGATTTTAGAACAATAATCTGTCCCTTACAGCAACAGCAGGAACCTCTCCCTTTAGAACTAGCAGAAGATTATAGAACAATAATCTGTCCCTTACAGCAACAGCAGGAACCTGACCCTATAG
>BLSH010108976.1:395792-415532 GCA_018402905.1 Glandirana rugosa
CACAACGGTTTCGGAACTTGAGTTCACGAAACTATATGTGTACTCGTATTAGTCTTCATCACCCTTACATTAATTTACGTAAAGACGTGGGTCGTATTATGACAAAACTAACAGACCCTCCCGTTTCCTCTTTACCTGACTACAGAGGAATCTGGGATACGTGAGTGTAAGTCTGACGACACTGTTCTGTGTAAAACGACGGGATTTCTAGTCCTTATCACAACTCGCTTGGGCCTGACATTGCAAGCCCAGGCATGGCTTGAAAGCCCACAGGCACCGTGTCTGGGCCTGTAAAGTTTTTAGCAAGCCCAAGCCAGGTCCCAAGACGATAAAAACCCTGGACCGAACCCGAACGATTTTTGAAATGTCCGGGTCTGTGCCACGGACACCCGAAAGTTCGGTACGGACCCGAACGTTACAGTCCGGGTTCGCTCAACACTATTCCTGATCTTTAGGGCAGCAAAATGTGTCTTGTCACAGCAGTCTGAATGTGAGTGCATAGGGTCTAAGGAGACATCAGTCCATTTCTCCTTTGCCCTCCCAGACAATCAAAACAGTATTATGCTGGGTGCAGAAATGCATTTAATTACATTCCCACTACTTCTGATTATGCTCATGTGTATATCAAAGCACTTGAGTTCAAGGCTTTGGCAACACAGGGTTGCAAATAAACCAATGCACAATCACCTGCTGCCATACAAGTAGGAAGACAAAAATACAATAGTGCCTCTCAGAGATGGAGTTATGCTCATCCTTCTTACAGAACCTCAACAGGACTTAGATCTATCAATCAGACATTAAGGGGCTAAGTGTTTAGAGCTTGAACTTTGTTCTTGCAGTCATTTTTCACCTTAGTCTGAATGCAGAGCATAGCAAGTGCTTTGCTGGACATCAATGTTCATCTGGGAGGGTAGTGACTTTCACATTAGAAACATAGAAAAGTGACGGCACAAAAAGACTGAGTAGTCCATCAAGTCTGCTTGAAGTTTAGAAGTAAAATATCTTGAAGCTATAGGGTGAAAGCATCTAGTAATAATGTTATATTCTCTTGAGCACAATCAGGAAAATATGTGGACTGCTTTGATAAATGAAGGACACAACTTTGGTGGAAATTTCATCTCCTGTAATACTTCATGTACTGTGTATCTGCCTTGAGAATAGTTATGGCACACTTCATCTACTATGACTAAAGATTATAGCATTTGAACCCAAGCAATGACAAAAAGCAGTAAGTGACAGACATCTGATACAACACAAGTCTATGTGACAGGCTGAATAAAGAGCCTATCAGGGATGATTTAGTGATTTTGATAAGGCTTAATTAATGTCTAATATTAGTTAGAGAATGTTGACAGGTCTGCAGGATGAAAATTGTTTTGCCATACATATGGAAATTCAAATGGAACTCATGGCAAATGTTTCTAGTTTTTCAGTTGTAGGGTTTTTTGATTTTGGTGGGCACTATAATAAAAGACTGACAGAGACAGATGTTCTCTGTGTCTATGTCTATGTACAGGCAGACTGTATCTTGGATTATGCTTAATGAATAACTAACTAGCGTCGTTAATGGTACAACTAAAAGTTTTGTAGTTATTTGGAGTCCTTGGGCTGAGTATATTCATGTCCAGCTCTAGGCCTCTTGGTCCTGCTATATATGGAGCTGTATCAGGCCCCCTTCTCTCCGGGTTCCCCTGTCCTTTCTTCCTCTGCTCTGGTTCTTTGTTCTACGTTTTCCTCTTTCTTTTTTCCTCCCCCCCAAGTTTTCTTAACTACAAGGAATTTGGATGCAGCTGTGAACCTTGACATTTCTTTGTTTCATTGGTTTACGCTATGATACGTTTATCTAGTGTCAGCTCTTTGAACATCTGAAATGTACAGGTACAGTACATTAAATTTATAATTTGCTCTAACTTTGGGCTACCTAGATGGTTGAAGGTTGGCCTCTGATTGTCACATGTATATGATTATGTTCTAGTCATTTTACTGTGTCTCTAATAATATGCGCCACGGCTCTGGCTATTGTTCTGATTTCTCTGTTGCTTCTAGACACACACTTTTCAATAAAAATTATTGAAAGTAAAAACAACTGTTTTATTGCTGTTTTGCTATTTGAAATGAATACCTGTACTTCCAAAATTCGAGAGAAGGAAAAACCCTTAGAAGACACCAGGAAAGGTCACCAATCAAGGCTTGTACCATACCCCAGTCTCTGGATTCTGGGAGCAGGTTGAGTAAGATTCTAGTGTCCGCACTCTGAGATGTTTAGAAGACAATAAACATCTACACTCTGATGACATCAGCTCCTTTAACAAACTTTATTCATCCAGACAGAATACACTGCAGCCTGCCTAGGACCACCTTACTCTGATGTATTTAACTCCTATGGGCTTAATTGAAGAGATCTGGCAGATCACATTATCAGTTACATAGTTACATAGTCAACAAGGTTGGAAAAAGACACAAGTCCATCAAGTCCAACCTATGTGTGTTTTAATGTCAGTGTTAAACTGTATACCCCTCAATGTTGTGGTCCCTAAGGTGTGCATCTAATAGTTTTTTGAAATTATCTAGACTCCCAGCAGAGACTACTGTTCTTACCGTAAAGAACCCTCTATGCTTTTTAAGGTTAAACCGCCTTTCTTCTATTTTTAGTGAATGGCTGCGTGTCTTTGTGTGCTCCCTTGCACGGAATAGTTTTGTACCTATTGTGGGGTCACCAGTACAGTATTTGTACATTGAAATCATATCCCCTCTCAAGCGTCTCTTCTCCAGAGAGAATAAGTTCAGTGCTTGTAATCTTTCCCCATAACTAAGGTCCTCCAATTCCTTAATAAGCTTTGTGGCCCTTCTCTGTACCCTTTCCAATACCAGGACATCCTTCCTGAGGACTGGTGCCCAGAACTGGACGGCATATTCCAGGTGCGGCCTCAACAGAGACTTGTATAGTGGGAGAATTATTGATTTATCCCTGGAGTTGATCCCTTTCCTGATGCATGCCAACACTTTGTTAGCTTTGCTTGCAGCAGCTTGGCATTGCATGCCACTGCTGAGCCTGTTCTCCATTAGGACCCCTAGGTCTTTTTCTATCCTAGATTCCCCCAGAGGCTCTCCCCCTAGTGAGTAGTTTGCTTTCTTGTTCTTGGTACCCAAATGCATTATCTTACATTTTTCTATGTTAAATCTCATTTGCCACTTGTCTGCCCACCCCATTAATTTATTCAGATCTTCTTGCAAGGTTTCCACATCCTGTGGAGAGTTTATTGTTCTGCTTAGCTTGGTATCATCCGCAAATATTGAGATTGAGCTGTTCACCCCGTCCTCCATGTTGTTTATGAATAATTTGAATAGGATTGGTCCCAGGACAGAACCTTGGGGAACACCACTTTCTACACCAGACCATTCTGAGTACTCCCCATATATCACTACCCTCTGGACTCGCCCTTGTAGCCAATTTTCAATCCAGGTGCTCACCCTTTGATCCATGTTAAGGGACCTTAGTTTGTACAGTAAACGTTTATGGGGAACTGTATCAAATGCTTTCACAAAATCCAGATACACCATGTCTACAGGCCTTCCCTTATCTAGATGGCAGCTCACCTCCTCATAGAAGGTTAATAGATTGGTTTGGCAAGAACGATCCTTCATGAACCCATGTTGATTACCGCTAATGATACCATTCTCCTTACAATAATCTTGTATGTAATCCCTTATTATTCCCTCCAAGAGCTTGCCAATTATTGATGTTAAGCTAACTGGTCTGTAGTTCCCAGGGATATATTTTGGTCCTTTTTTATATATTGGTACTACATTGGCTTTCTTCCAATCAGCTGGTATCATACCAGTCAGAAAACTGCTCTTAAAGATTAGGTACAAGGATCTGGCAATAACTTGGCTAAGTTCCTTAAGGACCCTCGGGTGTAAGCCATCTGGGCCCGGTGATTTATTAGTGTTCAGTTTTTCAAGCCTATTCCTGATTTTATCCTCAGTTAGCCGTGAGGGTGCTTCCTGTGACGTGCCGTGAGGATCAGCATTGTAGTTCTGAATAATTGAGCCCCTTATTTTCTACGTGAATACTGAGGAGAAAAATGTGTTTAACACCTTTGCCATTTCACCATCCTTTGCAACCAGATTACCTTTATCATTCTTTATGTGGCCAATATGATCTGACTTCCCTCTCTTACTGTTTATATACTTAAAGAATTTCTTGGGATTCTTTTTACTCTCCTCCGCTATGTGTCTTTCATGTTCTATCGTAGCTGCTCTGATTGCACCTTTGCATACCTTATTGCGTGATTTATAAATATGAAAATCTGACAGGGACCCCTCAGCCTTGTATTTTTTAAAGGCCTTCTCCTTTGCTTTTATGTGTGCCTTTACATCGGAGTTAAGCCATCCTGGTATTTGATTAGCTCTTTTAAATATATTTCCCGTTGGGATACACTGGCTAATACCCTTGTTTAGGTGTCTGTTTATGAAACTGAGAACTGTTCTCAGATCATTAACAGTTTCTGAAAGTGAGATAATCAGCGGAGAACACGTTCTCCACTGATCATCACAGCAGACAGTGAATCTGTCACTGACTGCCACAGAAATGGCCAGTTTAAGAAGGTGCGATCTCAGCACCTCACTGGCGATCTGTAGCAGAATTCTCACTCCCAGATTCTCAAGCTCAGGGGTTGAGAATCTGGGAGAGAAGTGAGAAGCTGGCTGAGGATTCTGGAGAAAGAAGGAAGTATTTTCCTTATTTTACCTTCCCAGCACCAGAACAGTGCAAAGCACCTCTTCCCCACCAATATACACATCAAAAGAAGCATGTTAGGAATGTATAGTGTGTATATATATATATATATATATATATATATATACATATATATACAGTGGGGCAAAAAAGTATTTAGTCAGCCACCAATTGTGCAAGTTCTCCCACTTAAAAAGATGAGAGAGGCCTGTAATTTTCATCATAGGTACACTTCAACTATGAGAGACGAAATGAGAAAAAAAACCCCAGAAAATCACATTGTCTGATTTTTAAAGAATTTATTTGCAAATTATGGTGGAAAATAAGTATTTGGTCACCTACAAAAAAGCTGTGATTGGTTACAGCGATCACATGGTACCAGGGCCATGGTACAACAATCTGTGTTCTGCTGTGTCCAGTGGCCCCTATGGCGTGCATGAGGCACGCAAGTGGGAGAACATCATATGATGTCCACCTGGGTTAGCAGAGCTCCCACCCATATCATTACAGCAGGCTGGGCAGGAGGTGATTAAAGAAACAACTATAAAGGTAAGAACATTTTTGTAATCATTTTTAAGTTTGGCGTGTGAATGGGTATGTATAACAAACATATAACGGGGGTTATTCAACCCCCGAAGTATCCATTAAAATGTTTTTTTTTGTTTCAAAAATGTTAGTGCATTGATTTAAATATAGTTTATTATTATAGGATTCATTGCACTAGGGCGCATGCACTCCTTGTCTTTTTAGTTTTTGCTTATATAATGTACCTACCACCCGGTGGAGGTAACGTGAGCTGCAGCTGTCTCTGGATGGTTTTATTATTGCTGTTGTTGGCATAAAGGAGAAACACTAATAGGCTGCGTTGATTGGACTGTGGGTATTTTATTTTTTCCTTATGTTATTCAAATGTGACTGAAAACATGGAAATACACTTTTAAACCAGGGAAAGATATACACATATGTATTACAAGTGGGTGAGGATTGATATTAAGTTTGCAGGATTTATGGGTCTATCCGGGGCTGCTGTTGGCAATTATGGGGCCACGTAAAACCTACCTGCCATGGTCTCCCTGGAAAATATCAAAACTATATTTACGCAAACAGAACCCTGATGTCTCACTTTTGAGACAAAGAAGGTCATTGAGGACAGAGAATCCTCAATCCCTTTCTCTGCAACCTCAACTGCACTGCAGAATGAATGAACATGAAGCGCTCTGTACAGAGGCTTCTGTTCATTCACAAACTGAAGCATAGTAAACACAGTCCGGAAAGGAAAAGAAGCCAGCAGCTCTGTGGGAGAGAAGCACACAGAGAGATCAGAGCTGTGGGAAGGTGGAGAGTCAAACCATAGAGGGGTGATATGGGCACGGGGGTTCGATTACTTGAACCAATTCCCCTGTGACTCGGCAGCAACTGAAATCTGGTGGAAGGGAAAGAAGGAGAAGCTGGCTGCAGGGGATGCCACAGGGGGATTGGTTTCAGGGATTGCCACTGAAGCTCTGATCACTCCCCTCCTTGCTTATCAGGTGCCCATGCCCCTTTGGGCCCATACAGGAGGGCCAGTTGTACTACATTATTAGCGGCTCTAGCGATATCCTAATTTTAAATTGTTCTCATCCACATGAATACAAGGCATTATTCAATTTAGGATACAAATATTTACGATATAAGGATGAAACCTGTGATTTATGCATAAAGCAAAAGTTGGGATGTGGATAAAAATGAATTTGAGATTTACAATCCCAGATTGTGCCAAATATATTTAGAGCAGCATCTATATTCTAATATTTATACAGGCAGTATCATGCGGATTGACATGTGGGATCAAGAAGGATCTTGGTTTTTATACATATATAGGCGTGCACTGGGGTTGTGCCAGGTGTGCCTGGGCACACCCTAATTCATGAGCAGTTCCAGGGGTGCTTGGGTTTACCCCCATCTCTGCAACCATCTCTGTCACCGGGTTACCAAGGTCTGTCTTTGACTTGACTAGGGTAACCCAGATGAGCCCCTTTAAATACCAAATTACCTTTTCTAAAATAAAGAGACCGAAAACTTGTCTGGAGAAAATTTGGCCTTTAGGCCATTTATTAACAAAACAATTAATAAACATACACTTTTCATAAACCATAAACAACAAGAGAAAATCCTACTGCTTGCTGGTTTTGGGAGGCACCACAAATCCAGATACGTTCTCTATCTGCACTACCAATCTCCCCAGCCGTGCAACACCGGCTCAGGGACAACCACCTTTTGCAGATACTACATCTCACCATTTCCCAGTTAAACCTTTGTTAACAGGGATACCACCAAGAACTCCGTACCTTAGACGGGTTCTTCCACATGATACCTGAAAATTTGATAGGCTTCCGAAGACCACAACCGCCAACCCACAAACCATAGTGAGGGAGGGTGGGAAAATCTTCTGTCTCTGCTGCTCCAATGCTTTCGCGCCTTCTGGGGGGGTTTCTTAAGTACCCCTCTCCGCCCATTCTCTTGACACCACCCCCCCTTCCTAGAACATGATCCCTGCCCTATAGCCCATTTTGTTAACCTTGTGCTGTCCCAGGTGCTCCCTGTCCCCCCTGTCATGAGGCCCTGCGCCCAGCTGCGCTATCTGTGGGCCTATCTTAACTAGGGTACCCCAGATGAGCCCCTTTACCCTTTAAATACCAAATTACCTTTTCTAAAATAAAGAGAACGAAAACTTTTCTGGAGAAAATGTGTCCGTTAGGCCATTTATTAACAAAACAATTAATAAACATACACTTTTCATAAACCATAAACAACAAGAGAAAATCCTACTGGTTGCTGGTCTTGGGAGGCACCACAAATCCACATACATTCTGTATCTGCACTACCAATCTCCCCAGCCTCGCAACACAGGCTCGGGGACAACCACCTTTTGCAGATACTACATCTCACCACTTCCCAGTTAAACCTTTATTAACAGGGATACCACCAAGAACTTCATACCTTAGACGGGTTCTTCCACATGATACCTGAAAATTTGATAGGCCTCCGAAGACCACAACCGCTACCACTCACAGGTGTAAAGTGGTGCATGCGGGCCTTATTCACTTTGTCCACCAACCGAGCAAACGCCACAAAGTCCGACGGACAATTTCCGACAAGGCAAAGACCATATTGTAAATTCCATACGCAGCCTCAAAAACCGAATTTAAAGTCTCTAATGAGGTGGCGCATGGAATGCACCCCGAGGTCATTCCCACCCACATGTACCACAAGCACATCCGGGGACACTATCTAGTTGAGAAAACCATTGAATTTCCGGTACAACGCGGCCCCAAAGCAAACCTGGGACACCTAACCAGGGCCGCCGACCTATGTACGCCCAATTACCGGCCGTTCGGTCTAACATCAGCCCGTCTCGGGTCCCCAAAAAACAAACGAGTGGCCAAGAACCCAAACCAGGCCCAGACCACCATCTGTAAGAAAGCAGACAAACTCAACATATTATCCATAACCAACCCATGACACGTCCCAGAGTCTAAACTAATTAGCTGAACCTGACACAATCAAATGTGGACGGATATAATTCAGAAACCTGTTTGACTCCCCGTCTCCCAATTCGCTTCAACAACCCGTCCTCCAAACCCCACCAAGCGCCCACTGTGGCTGCTCCGATGCGAAAGGAGTGGGAGGAGAAGCCTTGGGCCGCGTAACCCAAGGCCCCAAGGCATCTCCGAAAACCCCCCCTTGAATTGGAACCCCGACCGAGCCATGCCATCTTGATGTACCAACAAAGAATCTCCACCGACCGGACGGCAACGCAGGAATTCCTCCATAACCTCCACTGGACAAATTGGGGAACCCCGTATCCGTAACAACCTCACATACGTACCTCTGCCAACCTGGTCAGTCATGGAACACCGAAACCCCCATACCAGCGATGAACCTTCGCACCTGACATCATCCACCAACAGACCCTGGACCTTCTTAGCAGGCCTAACCAATTCCCCAAGCCTAAAGCCCCCAAAAAGGCCAATATGAATGCAGTACGGAAAAGTAGACTTTCCTAAAAAAAAAGAGCACACGCTACTCACCCGATCCAAGAGCTCCAACAGTATTTCAAACATGACTGGGGAACGGCCGTCCAGCCGCCTGGACCCTCTCCTATAATCTTGGAAAGCCTGGCGCACCATAAAGTCCTTTGTGATGTCATGTACGCACTCCATTTCCCTCCCAAAAAACTCCATAACCCGTGAAACCCGCGGCATCTCTGTACAGTTCAAGGTCAAATCTACTAACTGGACCCTGCATCCAGAGTGACTGCCCATTAAATTCCTCTAAGAAAATGACCCATACTCGCTAGTCGGACTTGTGTTCCCCGTTCAAACTCACAAAATGATGCGGGGAAGAAACCCAGTAGTGGCTGACGACAACCGTCGGCAAAAACCCTGGCCATCGGGAGAATGCGGCAGGCAAAATTCAATTTGCCCAATAGCGACTGCAGCGCACGCCATTGCATAGTGTGCTTCCGAAGCACACCCGCGATCTCCTCCCTCAGAGCCGTCAACTTGTCCCCCGGTAAACGACATTCCATTGCCAGCGAATCTATGCAAATACCCAGGAAACGAATGGATGTTGACGGGGCCTCCGTTTTCTCCGCTGCCAATGGAATTTTAAATTGTGGACAGCAGAACCCTGCACAGGTTGGACGATGCCGGCCCAATGCACAGAAAATCATCCAAATAATGAATGACCGACTTCACGTCCGACACATCACGCACCACCTATTCCACGAACGAGCTAAATTTCACAAAAAGAGTGCATGAAATAGAGCAACCCATGGGTAAGCATCGGTCTATGTAAAACTCCTCCCTCCACCAGCAAGTCAACAAGTAAAAACTATCCGGATGTACCAGGAGGAGCCGGAATGCCGCTTCAATGTCTATTTTCGCCATCAATGAGCCCTTGCCATAACGCCTGACCCAAAAATTGCCGCATCGAAAGAGGTAAACCGACCCACCCTTAGGGAAAGAAAGGTGATGTATAAGAGTATAAGACCGAAATTGTTTCGTTCCTTCTTGGTCACAACCCCCAATGGGGACACCACTAAATAACTGAATGGAGGGTCCACAAAAGGGGCCCGCCATCTGACCCAAGGCACCTTCTTTTGCCATCTTTTTGGAAACCACCTCGGGGTGAAGCCGAGCCGACCATAGCTTATCCACAAACGGCGGAATGGGGAAAGAATATAAGGAGTCGTGAAACCAACCAAAAACACCCCTACCTAAAGCCTAGCAGCTGACTGATCCGGGTACTTACCTAGAAATGGGAAGCATCCTTTGCACCATCACGGGCGTCTTCCCTCCTACTTGCAATATCGCCGGCACATACCGTATCTTGTTTAAGGCATCGAGATAGGGAGTGTGATCTGCTACACCCGAAGCATTCATGCTGGAAGCGACAGTCCACTCCGAACTTGCACCGGCTTTAATTGAACTGCCAACAAAAACCCCCTCCACTTTGCGACCCGATGACATAAGCTTCATACATAGGCTGATGTCCGTATGGTTCCAACGCAAGGACGGGTGCACCGTTATCTGCAGACGGAACTGCTCGTCATAGCACAGCCACGCCACACCCCCGTAAACCCTATGTGCCTCACTAATAGCATCTAAGTAACAAAAGATCGCTGAACAACACTTCGGCTGCTTCTCCCCGATAATGCTGGCCAGAATAGCAAAGGCCTGCAGCCCATTGCTAAACGTGCGAGGGATCAGGTGGAAATGACGCCTCTCCTCCTCGTACCCCCTCGTGTCCTCCGTACGCAGTCTAGGTTTAACCTCTCAAGGGGCAACAGCGAAAAGATCTCCACATACTCACCCTCCAAATCTTATAGCGGACTTCCTGATTCAAGTGAGCCCCTAACGGGCCCTAGAAACATATGTAAACCTCACACCTGGCGGAGTCGGATAGGCGCACTGCTTACCTCCATCCGTAGACGTCCACCTCCTGGGCAAATGAGGCCCCCGACGTCTCCCGAGCTGGGCTCCACAGCCCTAGGAGGCTGCACCCCATGCCTCAGCCGGGTTGGCCACCCCACTGGACCCAAACCCATCCACTAAAGCCCACAACCCCGCCATAAGGTCCCTGAACCCAGGATTGACCCCGGACGCTGCTGGGGATGAGACCCCAGAGCCCACCTCAAACAGTGCAACTAAAGCTGCCGGTAAAGATAAGGAATTAACATTGCACTCACCAGGCTGCCTGGGCACAACACCCGCAGCTGCAGCTCCGCACCGCCATCACATGATGCTCCCCCAGCCGGCTGCTGGGGCTCCCCGAAGGACCAGGCCACTGCACCACACTCAGCACTGCTGGCCTCTGTCCGCTCCCAATCCTGTTCCTCCTTCTGGTCTCCCGCAGTCTCCTCCTGTCCCCAGACCGTCCATGGTCTTCCGGATCCTCAGGCCTCAGACCGTCCTCACCGCACACTGCTCACTGACTGTCCTTACCACATACTGCTCACTGACTGTCCTCACTGCACTCTGCTCACTGACTGTCCTCACTTACATGCTCGACTGTCCTCACCCCACACTGCTCACTGAATGTCCTCACCCCACACTGCTCACTGACTGTCCTCACTGCACACTGCTCACTGACCGTCCTCACCACATACTGCTCACTGACTGTCTTCACCGCACACTGCTCACAGACTGTCCTCATTACATACTGCTCAATGACTGTCCTTACTGCACACTACTCACTGCTTGTCAACACCGACTGTCCTCACTGCACACTTCTCACTGACTGTCCTCACTGCACACTGCTCACTGACTGTCCTCACCACATACTGCTCACTGACTGTCCTCACCGCACACTGCTCACTGACTATCTGCCCTCACTACATACTGCTCACTGACTATCTGTCCTCACTGCACAATGATCACTGAATGTTCTCACTGCACACTGCTCACTGACTGTCCTCACTGCACACTGCTCACTGACTGTCCTCACTGCACACTGCTCATTGACTGGATGTTCTCACAGCACACTGCTCACTGACTGTCCTCACTGCACACTGCTCATTGACTGTCCTCACAGCACACTGCTCACTGACTGTCCTCAGGGCACACTGCTCACTGACTGTCCTCACTGCACACTACTCACTGACTGTCCTCACTGCACACTGCTCATTGATTGTCCTCACAGCACACTGCTTATTGACTGGCTGTCCTCACTGCACACTGCTCACTGACTGACTGTCCTCATGGCACACTGCTTACTGACTGTCCTCACCGCACACTGCTCACTGACTGCCCTCAGGGCACACTGCTCACTGACTGTCCTGACTGCACACTGCTCACTGACTGTACTCACCACATACTGCTCACTGACTGTCCTCACTGCACTCTACTCACTGACTGTCCTCACTACACACTGCTCACTGAATGGCTGTCCTCACGGCACACTGCTCACTGATTGGCTGTCCTCACAGCACACTGACTGGCTGTCCACACTGCTCACTGACTGGATGTTGTCACGGCACACTGCTCACTCTCACTGACTATCCCCACCACATACTGCTCACTGACTGGCTGTCCTTATGGTTGACTGCTCCAACAGAATGCCCTCACTGCTCACTGATTGGCTATCCTCACTGCACACTGACTATCCTCACTGCACACTGCTCGCTGACTGTCCTCAATGCACACTGCTCACTGCACACTGCAAACTGACTGTCCTCAATGCACACTGCTCACTGACTGTCCACACCACATACTGCTCACTGACTATCCTCACGGCACAATGCTAACTGTCTGGCGGTCCTCACAGCACACTACTCACTGACTTTCCTCACAGCACACTGCTCACTGACTTTCCTCACAGCACACTGCTCACTGACTGTCCTCACAGCACACTGCTCACTGACTGGCTGTCCTCACGGCACATTGCTCATTGACTGGTTGTTCTCATGGCACACTGCTCACTGACTGTCCTCACTACACACTGCTCACTGACTGAATGTCCTCACTCTCACTGACTATCCTCGGGGCACACTGATCACTGACTGTCCTCACTACACACTGCTCACTGTCTGTCCCCACCACATACTGCTCACTGACTGGCTGTTCTCACGGCACACTGCTCACTGACTGTCCCCACCACATACTGCTCACTGACTGGCTGTTCTCACAGCACACTGCTCACTGACTGTCCCCACCACATCATGCTCACTGACTGGCAGTTCTCACGGCACACTGCTCACTGACTGTCCCCACCACATACTGCTCACTGACTGGCGATTCTCATTGCACACTGCTCACTGGCTGGCTGTCCTCACTGCACACTGCTCACTCACTGTCCCCACCACATTCTGCTCACTGACTGTCCTCTAGGCACACTGCTCACAAACTGACTGTCTTCGCTACACACTGCTCACCGACTGTCCTCAGTACGCACTGCTCACTGACTGTCCTCACTACACACTGACTGGCTGTCCTCACCACACACTGCTCACTGACTGGCTGTCCTCACAGCACACTGCTCATTGACTGGCTGTCCTCACGGCACACTGCTCACTTACTGTCCTCACCACACACTACTCAATGACTGTCCTCACTACACACTGCTCACTGACTGTCCTCACTACACACTGCTCACTGAATGGCTGTCCTCACTACACACTGACTGGCTGTCCTCACTGCACACTGCTCACTGAATGGCTGTCCTCACGGCACACTGTTCACTGACTGGCTGTCCACACTGCTCACTGACCAGATGTCGTCACAGCACACTGCTCACTCTCACTGATTATCCTCACCACACAATGCGCACTGGCTGTCCCCACCACATACTGCTCACTGACTGGCTGTCCTTATGGTTGACTGCTCCAACACACTGCCCTCACAACACACTGCTCACTTACTGACTATCCTCACTGCACACTGACTATCCTCACTGCACACGGCTCACTGACTGGCTGTCTTCATTGTACACTGCTCACTGCAACCTGCAAACTGACTGTCCTCAATGCACACTGCTCACTGACTATCATTAAAGCACAATGCTAACTGTCTGGCTATCCTCACGGAACACTGCTCACTGACTGGCTGTTCTCACGGCACACTGCTCACTGACTGTCCCCACCACATCATGCTCACTGACTGGCGATTCTCATTGCACACTGCTCACTGACTGGCTGTCCTCACTGCACACTGCTCACTCACTGTCCCCACCACATTCTGCTCACTGACTGTCCTCTAGGCACACTGCTCACAAACTGACTGTCTTCGCTACACACTGCTCACTGGCTGTCCTCACTACGCACTGCTCACTGACTGTCCTCACTACGCACTGCTCACTGACAGTCCTCACTACACACTGACTGGCTGTCCTCACCGCACACTGCTCACTGACTGGCTGTCCTCACAGCACACTGCTCAGTGACTGTCTGTCCTCAAGGCACACTGCTCACTTACTGTCCTCACCACACACTGCTCAATGACTGTCTTCACTACACACTGCTCACTGACTGTCCTCACTACACACTGCTCACTGAATGGCTGTCCTCACTACACACTGACTGGCTGTCCTCACTGCACACTGCTCACTGAATGGCTGTCCTCACGGCACACTGTTCACTGGCTGGCTGTCCACACTGCTCACTGACCGGATGTCGTCACAGCACACTGCTCACTCTCACTGACTATCCTCACCACACAATGCGCACTGACTGTCCCCACCACATACTGCTCACTGACTGGCTGTCCTTATGGTTGACTGCTCCAACACACTGCCCTCACAGCACACTGCTCACTGACTGACTATCCTCACTGCACACTGACTATCCTCACTGCACATGGCTCACAGACTGGCTGTCTTCATTGCACACTGTTCACTGTCTGTGCTCACTGCACACTGCAAACTGACTGTCCTCAATGAACACTGCTCACTGACTATCATCAACGCACAATGCTAACTGTCTGGCTATCCTCACGGCACACTGCTCACTGACTTTCCTCACAGCACACTGCTCACTGACTGTCCTCATGGCACACTGCTCACTGACTGGCTTTCATCACGGCACACTGCTCACTGACTGCCTGTCCTCACAACACATTGATCACTGACTGGCTGTTCTCATGGCACACTACTCACTGACTGTCCTCACTACACACTGCTCGCTGACTGGTTGTCCTCACTACATACTGCTCACTGACTGTCTGTCCTCACTGCACACTGCTCACTGACTGGCTGTCCTCACTACACACTGCTCACTGACTGTCCCCACCACATATTGTTCACTGACTGGCTGTCCTCACTGCACACTGCTCACTGACTGTCCCCACCATATACTGCTCACTGACTTGCTGTTCTCATGGCACACCGCTCACTCACTGTCCCCACCACATTCTGCTCACTGACTGGCGGTTCTCTCGGCACACTGCTCACTGACTGGCTATCCTCATGGCACACTGCTCACTGACTGTCCCCACCACATACTGCTCACTGACTGGCGATTCTCATGGCACACTGCTCACTGGCTGGCTGTCCTCACTGCACACTGCTCACTCACTGTCCCCACCACATTCTGCTCACTGACTGTCCTCTAGGCACACTGCTCACAAACTGACTGTCTTCGCTACACACTGCTCACTGACTGTCCTCACTACACACTGACTGGCTGTCCTCACCACACACTGCTCACTGACTGGCTGTCCTCACAGCACACCGCTCATTGACTGGCTGTCCTCGCGGCACACTGCTCACTGACTGTCCTCACCGCACACTGCTCAATGACTGTCCTCACTACACACTGCTCACTGACTGTCCTCATTATACTCTGCTCACTGACTGTCTTCACTACACACTGCTCACTGAATGGCTGTCCTCACTACACACTGACTGGCTGTCCGCACTGCACACTGCTCACTGAATTGCTGTCCTCACGGCACACTGCTCACTGACTGTCTGTCCACACTGCTCACTGACCAGATGTCGTCACAGCACACTGCTCACTCTCACTGACTTTCTTCACCACACAATGTGCACTGACTGTCCCCACCACATACTGCTCACTGACTGGTTGTCCTTATGGTTGACTGCTCTAACACACTGCCCTCACAGCACACTGCTCACTGACTGGCTATCCTCACTGCACACTGCACACTGACTATCCTCACTGCACACTGCTCACTGACTGGCTGTCTTTATTGCACACTGCTCACTGTAAGTGCTCACTGCACACTGCAAACTGACTGTCCTCAATGCACACTGCTCACTGACTATCCTCAATGCACAATGCTAACTGTCTGGCTATCCTCACGGCACACTGCTGACTGACTTTCCTCACAGCACACTGCTCACTGACTGTCCTCATGGCACACTGCTCACTGACTGGCTTTCATTACGGCGCACTGCTCACTGACTGCCTGTCCTCACAACACACTGATCACAGACTGACTGTCCTCACGGCACACTGCTCACTGACTGGCTTTCATCACGGCACACTGCTCACTGACTGCCTGTCCTCACAACACACTGATCACTGACTGGCTGTTCTCATGGCACACTACTCACTGACTGTCCTCACTAAACACTGCTCACTGACTGTCCCCACCACATATTGTTCACTGATTGGCTGTCCTCACTACACACTGCTCACTGACTGTCCCCACCATATACTGCTCACTGACTGGCTGTTCTCACGGCACACTGCTCACTCACTGTCCCCACCACATTCTGCTCACTGACTGGCGGTTCTCTTGGTACACTGCTCACTGACTGGCTATCCTCACGGCACACTGCTTACTGACTGTCCCCACCACATACTGCTCACTGACTGTCCTCACCACATACTGCCCACTGATTGTCCTAAAAGCATACTGCTCACGAACGGACTGTCCTCACTGCTCACTGACTGTCCTCACTACACACTGCTCACTGACTGGCTGTTCTCAAGGACACTACTCACTGACTGTCCTCACTGCATACTACTCACTGACTGTCCTTACTGCACACTGCTCACTGACTGGCTGTCCTCACGGCACACTGCCCACTGACTGACTGTTCTCACTGCACACTGCTCACTGACTGGCTGTCCTCACGGCACACTGCTCACTGACTGGCTGTCCTCACAGCACACTGCTCATTGACTGGCTGTTCTCACGGCACACTACTCACTGACTGTCTTCACTGCACATTGCTCACTGACTGTCTTCACCACATACTGCTCACTGATAGAGATGAGCGAACCCGGACTGTAAAATTTGGGATCGTACCGGACTTTGGGGTGTCCGTGCCCCAAACCCGATCCCAGACATTAAAAAAAAGTTCGGGATTGGGTTCGGTATTTGGGTATTTTTTCCGCCTTTTCTATAGCTGCTGGGCAGCCAATCAACAAGCTTTTCACTAGTTTGCTCTTAGAAGCCATCACAGCCATGCCTACTAATGGCATGGCTGTGATTGTACAGTGCATCATGTGACCCAGCCTCTATATGGGGCTGGAGTCACGTAGCGCCGCGTGTCAGATCGTCTCAGACTAGAATAGGGAGAGCTTCATGCCGCTGCTGTGAGGGAAAGATTAGCATTCACAACCATCTCAGACTGCATTAGGGAGACCTTCATTGCGGTCCTGTGAGGGACACATTAGCGTTCAGAACCATCTTATAGTGCATTAGGGAAACATTCCTGTTGTTGCTCTGAGGGAGACATTAGCGTTCAGAACCATCTTGGAGTGCATTAGGGAAACGTTCCTGTGGGTGCACTGAGGGACAGTATATCGTTCTAAAAACAACTACAACTGCATTAGGGCCAGGTTCCTGTTGGTGCTCAGGGGGACAGTTTATCGTTCTAAAAACAACTACAACTGCATTAGGGCCAGGTTCCTGTTGGTGCTCTGAGGGACAGTTTATCGTTCTAAAAACAACTACCACTGCATTAGGGCCAGGTTCCTGTTGCTGCTTTGAGGGAGCATTTATCATTCTACAAACAACTACAACTGCATTAGGGCCAGGTTCCTGTTTGTGCTCTGAGGGAGAGTTTATTGTTTTAAAAACAACTATAACTGCATTAGGGCCAGGTTCCTGTTGGTGTTCTGAGGGACAGTTTATCGTTCTAAAAACAATTACAACTGCATTAGGGCCTTGTTCCCGTTGGTGCTCTGAGGGACCGTTTATCGTTCTAAAAACAACTACAACTGCATTAGGGCCAGGTTCCTGTTGGTGCTTTGAGGGAGAGTTTATTGTTCTAAAAACAACTACAACTGCATTAGGGCCAGGTTCCTGTTGGTGCTTTGAGGGAGAGTTTATCATTCTAAAAGCAACTACAACTGCATTAGGGCCAGGTTGCTGTTTGTGCTCTGAGGGAGAGATTATCGTTCTAAAAACAACTACTACTGCATTAGGGCCAGGTTCCTGTTGGTGCTCTGAGGGACAGTTTATTGTTCTAAAAACAACTACAACTGCATTAGGGCCTTGTTCCCGTTGGTGCTCTGAGGGACCGTTTATCATTCTAAAAACAACTACAACTGCATTAGGGCCAGGTTCTTGTTGGTGCGTTGAGGGAGAGTTTATTGTTCTAAAAACAACTACAACTGCATTAGGGCCAGGTTCCTGTTGGTGCTTTGAGGGAGTGTTTATCATTCTTAAAAGAACTACAACTGCATTAGGGCCAGGTTCCTGTTGGTGCTTTGAGGGATAGTTTATCGTTCTAAAAAGAACTACAACTGCATTAGGGCAGGGTTCCTGTGGGTGCTCTGAGGGACAGTTTATCGTTCTAAAAATAACTACAACTGCATTAGGGCTAGGTTCCTGTTTGTGCTCTGAGGGACAGTTTATCGTTCTAAAAACAACTACAACTGCATTAGGGCCAGGTTCCTGTTGGTGCTTTGAGGGAGTGTTTATCATTCTTAAAAGAACTACAACTGCATTAGGGCCAGGTTCCTGTTGGTGCTCTGAGGGACAGTTTATCGTTCTAAAAACAACTACTACTGCAATTGGGCCAGGTTCCTGTTTGTGCTCTGAGGGACAGTTTATTGTTCTAAAAACAACTACAGCTGCATTAGGGCCAGGTTCCTGTTGCTGCTTTGAGGGAGATTTATCATTCTAAAAACAACTACAACTGCATTAGGGCCAGGTTCCTGTTGCTGCTTTGAAGGGAGAGTATATCGTTCTAAAAACAGCTACAACTGCATTAGGGCCAGGTTCCTGTTGGTGCTCTGAGGGAGAGTTTATCGTTCTAAAAACAACTACTACTGCAATAGGGCCTTGTTCCTGTTGGTGCTTTGAGGGAGAGTTTATCGTTCTAAAAACAACTACAACTGCATTAGGGCCAGGTTCCTGTTTGTGCTCTGAGGGAGAGTTTATCGTTCTAAAAACAACTACAACTGCATTAGGGCCAGGTTCCTGTTGGTGATCTGAGGGACAGTTTATCGTTCTAAAAACAATTCCAACTGCATTAGGGCCAGGTTCCTGTTGGTGCTCTGAGGGACAGTTTATCGTTCTATAAACAACTACAACTGCATTAGGGCCAGGTTCCTGTTTGTGCTCTTAAGGACAGTTTATCTTTCTAAAAACAACTACAACTGCATTAGGGCCAGGTTCCTGTTGGTGCTCTGATGGAGAGATTATCTTTCTAAAAACAACTACTACTGCATAAGTGCCAGGTTCCTGTTTGTGCTCTGAGGGAGAGTTTATCGTTCTAACAACAACTACTACTGCAATAGGGCCAGGTTACGGTTGGTGCTCTGAGGGAGAGTTTATCGTTCTAACAACAACTACAACTGCATTAGGGCCAGGTTCCTGTTTGTGCTCTGAGGGACAGTTTATCGTTCTAAAAACAACTACAACTGCATTAGGGCCAGGTTCCTGTTGGTACTCTGAGGGACAGTTTATCGTTCTAAAAACAACTACTACTGCAATAGGGCCAGGTTCCTGTTGATACTTTGAGGGAGAGTTTATAATTCTAAAAACAACTACTACTGCAATAGGGCCAGGTTCCTGTTGGTGCTTTGAGGGAGAGATTAT
>BLSH010108976.1:432713-445575 GCA_018402905.1 Glandirana rugosa
CTAGTCACTCGTCACACATTGCACACTGCTCACTGACTGTCCTCACTACACACTGCTCACTAACTGCCCTCACTACACACTGCTCACTGACTATGCTCACTACACACTGCTCACTGACTGTCCTCACTACACACTCCTCACAGACTGGCTGTCCTGATGGGACACTGCTCACTGACTAGCTGTCGTCACAGCACACTGCTCATTGACTGGCTGTCCTCACGGCACACTGCTCACTGATCATCCTCACTGCACACTGCTCATTGACCATCTTTACTGCACACTGCTCACTGACTGGCTGTCCTCATGGCACACTGCTCACTGACTTACTTCCTCACTGCACACTGCTCACTGACTGGCCTCACTGCACACTGATCACTGACTGGCTGTCCTCACTGCGCAATGCTCACTGACTGACTGTCCTCACGGCACACTGCTCACTGAATGGCTGTCCTCACTGCAAACTGCTTGCTGACTGTGCTCACCGCACACTGCTCACCTACTGTCCTCACTACACACTGCTCACTGACTGTCCTCACGGCACACTGCTCACTGAATGGCTTTCCTCACGACACACTGCTTACTGACTGGCTTTCTTCACCTCACACTGCTCACTGACTGGCTGTCCTCACTGCACACTGCTCACTGACTGGCTGTCCTCACGGCACACTGCTCACTGACTGGCTGTCCTCACAGAACAATGCTCACAAACTGGCTGTCCTCAATGCACACTGCTCCATGACTGTCCTCACTGCACTCAGCCCACTGACTGTCCTCACTGCGCACTGCTCACTTACTGGCTGTCGTCATGGCACACTGATCACTGACTGTCCTCAATGTACACTGCTCACTGACTGGCTGTCCTCATTGCACACTGCTCACTGACTGGCTGTCCTCACGGCACGCTGCTAACTCTCACTGACTTTCCTCACCACATTCTGCGCACTGACTGTCTCCACCACACAACGCTCACTGACTGGTTGTCCTTATGGCACACTGCTCTGGACTGACCGCCCTCACTGAAAACTGCTCACTGACTGGCTATCCTAACTGCTCACTGCTCACAAACTATCCTCACATCACACTGCTCACTGACCGGCTGTCCTCACCACACACTGCTCACTGTCTGTCCTCATCGCACACTGCTTACTTACTGTTCTCACCACACACTGCTCACTGTCTGTCCTCATCGCACACTGCTTACTTACTGTTCTAACCACATACTGCTCACTGACTATTCTCACCGCATACTGCTCACTGACTGTCCTCACCTCACACTGCTCACTGACTGTCCTCACTGCACACTGCTCACTGACTTACTGTCCTAACAGCACACTGCCCACTGACTGGCTGTCCCCATGACACACTGCTCACTGACTGGCTGTCCTCATGGCACACTGCTCACTGACTGGCTGTCCTCATGGCACACTGCTCACTGACTGTCCTCACTGCACACTGCTCACTGACTTACTGTCCTAACAGCACACTGCCCACTGACTGGCTGTCCCCACGACACACTGCTCACTGACTGGCTGTCCTCATGGCACACTGCTCACTGACTGGCTGTCCTCATGGCACACTGCTCACTGACTATCCTCACTACACACTGCTCACAGCCTGGCTGTCCTCACTCTTACTGACTGTCCTCACTACACACTCCTCACTGTCTGTCCACACCACATATTGCTCACTGGCTTTCCTCACTGCACACTGCTCACTGACTGTCCCCACCACATGCTGCTCACTGACTGGCTGTTTACAAGGCACACTGCTCACTGACTGTCCCCACCACATACTGCTCACTGACTGGCGGTTCTCATGGCACACTGCTCACTGACTGGCTGTCCTCACTGCACACTGCACACTGACTGGCTGTCCTCACTGCACACTGCTCACTCACTGTACCCACCACATACTGCTCACTGACTGTGCTCACTACACACTGCTCACTGACTGTCCTCACTACACACTCCTCACTGACATTCTGTCCTGAAGGGAAACTGTTCATTGACTGGCTGTCCTCACGGCACACTGCTCACTGACTGGCTGTCCTCACGGCACACTGCTCACTGACTGTCCTCGCTGCACACTGCTCACTGACTGGCTGTCCTCACTACACACTGCTCACTGAGTGTCCTCATGGCAATCTGCTCACTGACTGTTCTCAGTACACACTGCTTACTGACTGGCTGTCCTCACAGCACAATGCTCACTGACTGGCTGTCCTTACAGCACACTACTCACTGACTAGCTGTCCTCACTGCACACTGCTTAATGACTGTCTGAACTGCATACTGCTCACTGACTGTCCTCACTACACACTGCTCACTGACTGTCCTCACTACACACTCCTGACTGACTGGCTGTCCTCACGGCACACTGCTCACTGACTGGTTGTCCTCACAGCACACTGCTCATTGATTGGCTGTCTTAACAGCACAATGTTCACTGACTGTCCTCACTGCATACTGCTTACTGACTGTTCTCACCACATACTGCTCACTGACTGTCCTCACTGCACACTGCTCACTGACTGTCCTCACTGCACACTGCTCTATGACTGTCCTCACGGCACACTGCTCACTGACCGACCTCACCGCAAACTGCTTACTGACCTGCTTTACTGCACACTGCTCACTGGCTGGCTGTCCTCTCGGCACACTGCTCACTGACTGACTGTCCTCAGTGCACACTTCTCACTGACTGTCCTCACTGCACACTGCTAATTGACTGTCCTCACTGCACACTGCTCACTGATTGTCCCCACCGCATACTGCTCACTGACTGTCCTCACCGCGCACTGCTTACTAACTGGCTGTCCTCACTGCACACTGCTCACTGACTGTCCTCACTACACACTGCTCACTGACTGTCCTCACTACACGCTGCTCACTGACTGTCCTCACTACACACTGCTCACTGACTGACTGTCCTCACAGCACATTGCTCACTGACTGTCCTCAGTACATACTGCTTACTGACTGGTTGTCCATACAGCACACTGCTCACTTTCTGGCTGTACTCGCAGCACACTGGCCACTGACTGGCTGTCCTCTCGGCACACTGCTCACTGACTGGCTGTCCTCACGGCACACTGCTCACTCTCAATTACTGTCCTCACTGCTCACTGACTGGCTGTCCTCACTGCTCATTCTCACAGACTATCCTCACCACACACTGCACACTGACTGAGCCCACCACATACTACTCACTCACTGGCTGTCCTTATGGTACACTGCTTACTGACTGGCTGTCCTCATCGCACACTGCTTACTGACTGGCTGTCTTTATGGCACACTGCTTACTGACTGGCTGTCCTGACCGCACACTGCTCACTGACTGTCCCACTAAATACTGCTCACTGAATGGCTGTCCTCACTACACACTGCTCACTGAGTGGCTGTCCTCATGGCACACTGCTTACTGACTGGCTGTCCTCACCGCACACTGCTCACTGACTGGCTGTCCTCACTGCGCACTGCTCTCTAACTGTCCTCACTACATACTGCTCACTGAATGGCTGTCCTCACTACACACTGCTCACTGAATGGCTGTCCTCATAGCACACTGCTCACTGACTGGCTGTCCTCACTACACACTGCTCACTGAATGGCTGTCCTCATGGCACACTGCTCACTGACTGGCTGTCCTCGTGGCACACTGCGCACTGACTGGCTGTTGACTGTCCTCACTGCACACTGCTCACTCACTGTACCCACCACATACTGCTCACTGGCCGTACTCACTACACACTCCTCACAGACTGGCTGTACTGATGGGACACTGCTCACTGACTGGCTGTCCTCACAGCACACTGCTTATTGGCTGGCTGTCCTCACAGCACACTGTTCAGTGACTGACTTTCCTCACGGCACACTGCTCACTGACTATCCTCACTGCACACTGCTCACTGACTGTTCTCACCACATACTGCTTACTGACTGTCCTCACCGCATACTGCTCACTGACTGTCCTCACTGCTCACTGACAGGCTGTCCCCACTGCACACTGCTCAATTACTGTACTCACTGCACACTGCTTATTGGCTGGCTGTCCTCACAGCACACTGCTCAGTGACTGACTTTCCTCACGGCACACTGCTCACTGACTATCCTCACTGCACACTGCTCACTGACTGTTCTCACCACATACTGCTTACTGACTGTCCTCACCGCATACTGCTCACTGACTGTCCTCACTGCTCACTGACAGGCTGTCCCCACTGCACACTGCTCAATTACTGTACTCACTGCACACTGCTTATTGGCTGGCTGTCCTCACAGCACACTGCTCAGTGACTGACTTTCCTCACGGCACACTGCTCACTGACTATCCTCACTGCACACTGCTCACTGACTGTTCTCACCACATACTGCTTACTGACTGTCCTCACCGCATACTGCTCACTGACTGTCCTCACTACACACTGCTCTATGATAGTCCTCATGGCACACTGCTCACTGACCATCCTCACCGCACACTGCTCACTGACCATCTTTACTGCACACTGCTCACTGACTGGCTGTCCTCACGGCACACTGCTCACTGACTATCATCACTGCACACTGCTCACTGACTTACTTCCTCACTGCACACTGCTCACTGACTGGCCTCACTGCACATTGATCACTGACTGGCTGTCCTCACTGCACACTCCTCGCTGACTGTCCTCACTGCACACTGCTCACTGACTGTCCTCACTGCACACTGCTCACTGACTGTCCCCACCACATACTGCTCACTGACTGTCCTGACCGCGCACAGCTTACTAACTGGCTGTCCTCACTGCACACTGCTCACTGACTTTCCTCACTACACACTGCTCACTGACTGTCCTCACTACACACTGCTCACTGGCTGTCCTCACTACACACTGCTCATTGACTGACTGTCCTCACGGCAAACTGCTCACTGACTGTTCTCAGTACATACTGCTTACTGACTGGCTGTCCTCACCTTATACTGCTCACTGACTGGCTATCCTCACAGCACACTGCTCACTGACTGGCTGTCCTCAATGCATAGTGCTCATTGACTGTCCTCACTGCACACTGCTAACTGACTATCCTCAATACACACTGCTAACTTACTGTCCTCACCACATACTGCTCATTGACTGGCTATCCTCACAGCACACTGTTCATTGACTGTCCTCACTGCACACTGCTCACTGACTGTCCTCACCACATACTGCTCACTGTCTGTCCTCACTACACACTGCTTACTGACTGTCCTCACTACACACTCCTGACTGACTGACTGTCTGTCCTCACGGCACACTACTAACTGTCTGGTCATCCTCACAGCACACTGCTCATTGACTGGCTGTCCTCACAGCACACTGTTCACTGACTGTCCTCACTGCACACTGACTGTCCTCACCACATACTGCTCACTGACTCTCCTCACCGCACCCTGCTCACTGACTGTCTTCACTGTTACCTGCTCTATGACTATCCTCATGGCACACTGCTCACTGACCGACCTCACGGCACACTGCGCACTGACCATCCTTACTGCACACTGCTCACTGACTGGCTGTCCTCCCAGCACACTGCTCACTGACTGTCCACCCTGCACACTGCTCACTGACTGACTGTCCTCACTGCACACTGCGCACTGTCTGTCCTCACTGTACACTGCTCACTGACTAGTTGTCCTTACTGCACAATGCTCACTGACTGTCCTCACTGCACACTGCTCACTGACTGTCCCCACCACATACTGCTCACTGACTGTCATCACCATGCACGGCTTACTAACTGGCTGTCCTCAAAATACACTGCTCACTGACTTGTTGTACCTACTGCACACTGCTCACTGACTGTCCCCATGACATACTGCTCACTGACTGGCTGTTTACAAGACACACTGCTCACTGACTGTCCCCACCACATACTGTTCACTGACTGGCAGTTCTCACGGCAAACTGCTCACTGACCGGCTGTTGGCTGTCCTCACTCCACACTGCTCACTCACTGTACCCACCACATACTGCTCACTGACTGTGCTCACTACACACTGCTCAATGACTGTCCTTACTACACACTCCTCACTGACTGGCTGTCCTGAAGGGACACTGCTCATTAACTGGCTGTCCTCACGGCACACTGCTCACTGACTGGCTGTCCTCACGGCACACTGCTCACTGACTGTCCTCACTGCATACTGCTCACTGACTGGCTGTTTTCACGGCACACTGCTCACTGACTGGCTTTCCTCACAGCACACTGCTCACTGACTATCCTCACTGCACACTGCTCACTGAATGTCCTCACTACATACTGCTCACTGACTGTTCTCACCGCACACTGCTCACTGACTGTCCTCACTGCACACTGCTCTTTGACAGTCCTCATGGCACGCTGCTCACTGACGGTCCTCACTGCACACTGCTCACTGACCTTCCTTACTGCACACTGCTCACTGACTGGCTGTCCTCACGGCACACTCCTCACTGACTGTCCTCACTGCACACTGCTCACTGACTGGCTGTCCTCAATGCACACTGCTCACTGACTGTCCTCAATGCACACTGCTCACTGACTGTCCCCACCATGCACAGCTTACTAACTGGCTGTCCTCAATGCACACTGATCACTGACTGTCCTCACTAGACACTGCTCACTAACTGCCCTCACTACACACTGCTCATTGACTGTCCTCACTACACACTCCTCACTGACTGTCCTCACGGCAAACTGCTCACTGACTGTTCTCAGTACACACTGCTTACTGACTGGCTGTCCTCACAGCACAATGCTCACTGACTGGCTGTCCTTACAGCACACTACTCACTGACTAGCTGTCCTCACTGCACACTGCTTAATGACTGTCCTCACTGCATAACGCTAACTGACGGTCCTCAATGCACCCTGCTCACTGACTGTCCTCACCACATACTGCTCCCTGACTGTCCTCACTACACACTGCTCACTGACTGTCCTCACTACACACTGCTCACTGACTGGCTGTCCTCACAGCACACTGCTCATTGACTGGCTGTCCTAACAGCACACTGTTCACTTACTGTCCTCACTGCACACTGCTCACTGACTGTTCTCACCACATACTGTTCACTGACTGTCCTCACTGCACACTGCTCACTAACTGTCCTCACTGCACACTGCTCTATGACTGTCCTCACGGCACACTGCTCACTGACCGACCTCACCGCAAACTGCTTACTGACCGTCCTTACTGCACACTGCTCAATGACTGGCTGTCCTCTCAGCACACTGCTCACTGACTGTCCAAACTGCACACTGCTCACTGACTGACTGTCCTCAGTGCACACTGCTCACTGACTGTCCTTACTACAAACTGCTCACTGACTGGCTGTCCTCACTGCACACTGCTCACTGAATGGCTGTCCTCACTGCAAACTGCTTACTGACTGGCTGTCCTCACCACACACTGCTCACTGACTGTCCTCACTACACACTGCTCACTGACTGTCCTTACGGCACACTGCTCACTGACTGTCCTCACTACACACTGCTCAATGAATGGCTTTCCTCACGACACACTGCTTACTTACTGGCTTTCCTCACTTCACACTGCTCACTGACTGGCTGTCCTCACTGCACACTGCTCACTGACTGGCTGTCCTCACGGCACACTGCTCACTGACTGGCTTTCCTCACAGAACAATGCTCACAAACTGGCTGTCCTCAATGCACACTGCTCCATGACTGTCCTCACCGCACACAGCCCATTGACTGTCCTCACTGCGCACTGCTCACTTACTGGCTGTCGTCACGACACACTGCTCACTGACTGTCCTCAATGCACACTGCTCACTGACTGGCTGTCCTCATTGCACACTGCTCACTGACTGGCTGTCCTCACGGCATGCTGCTAACTCTCACTGACTTTCCTCACCACATTCTGCACACTGACTGTCCCAACCACACACTGCTCACTGGCTGGTTGTCCTTATGGCACACTGCTCTGGACTGACCGCCCTCACTGAAAACTGCTCACTGACTGGCTATCCTAGCTGCTCACTGCTCGCAAACTATCCTCACATCACACTGCTCACTGACCAGCTGTCCTCACCACACACTGCTCACTGTCTGTCCTCATCGCACACTGCTTACTGACTGTTCTCAGCACATTCTGCTCACTGACTATTCTCACCGCACACTGCTCACTGACTGTCCTCACCTCACACTGCTCACTGACTGTCCTCACTGCACACTGCTCACTGACTTACTGTCCTAACGGCACACTGCTCAATGACTGGCTGTCCCCATGACACACTGCTCACTGACTGGCTGCTTCATGGCACACTGCTCACTGACTGGCTGTCCTCATGGCACACTGCTCACTGACTGTCCTCACTACACACTGCTCACGGACTGGCTGTCCTCACTCTCACTGACTGTCCTCACTACACACTCCTCACTGTCTGTCCACACCACATATTGCTCACTGCTGTCCTCACTTCACACTGCTCACTGACTGTCCCCACCACATACTGCTCACTGACTAGCTGTTTACAAGGCACACTGCTCACTGACTGTCCCCACCACATACTGCTCACTGACTGGCGGTTCTCACGGCACACTGCTCACTGATTGGCTGTCCTCACAGCACACTGCTCACTGACTGTCTGTTGGCTGTCCTCACTGCACACTGCTCACTCACTGTCCCCACCACATACTGCTCACTGACTGTGCTCACTACACAATGCTCACTGACTGTCCTCACTACACACTCCTCACTGACTGGCTGTCCTGAAGGGACACTGCTCATTGACTGGCTGTCCTCACGACACACTGCTCACTGACTGGCTGTCCTCATGGCACACTGCTCTCTGACTGTCCTCATGGCACACTGCTCTCTGACTGTCCTCACTGCAAACTGCTCACTGATTGGCTGTCTTCACGGCACACTGCTCACTGACTGGCTTTCCTCACAGCACACTGCTCACTGACTATCCTCACTGCACACTGCTCACTGACTGTCCTCACCGCACACTGCTCACTGACTGTCCTCTCTGCACACTGCTCTATGACAGTCCTCATGGCACACTGCTCACTGACAGTCCTCACTGCTCACTGACCTTCCTTACTGCATACTGCTCACTGACTGGCTGCCCTCACGGCACACTGCTTACTGACTGTCCTCACTGCACACTGCTCATTGACTGGCTGTCCTCACTGCACACTGCTCACTGACTGTCCTCACTGCACACTGCTCACTGACTGTCCTCAATGCACACTGCTCACTGACTGTCCCCACCACATACTGCTCACTGACTGTCCTCACCATGCACAGCTTACTAACTGGCTGTCCTCATTGCACACTGCTCACTGACTGTCCTCACTACACACTGCTCAGTAACTGCCCTCACTAAACACTGCTCACTGACTACCCTCATTACACACTGCTCACTGACTGTCCTCACTACACACTGCTCACTGACTGTCCTCACGGCAAACTGCTCACTGACTGTTCTCAGTACACACTGCTTACTGACTGGCTGTCCTCACAGCACAATGCTCACTGACTGGCTGTCCTTACAGCACACTACTCACTGACTAGCTGTCCTCACTGCACACTGCTTAATGACTGTCCTCACTGCATACTGCTAACTGACTGTCCTCAATGCACAATGCTCACTGGCTGTCCTCACTACACACTCCTGACTGACTGGCTGTCCTCATGGCACACTGCTCACTGACTGGCTGTCCTCACAGCACACTGCTCATTGACTGGCTGTCCTCACTGCACACTGCTCACTGACTGTCCTCACCACATACTGCTCACTGACTGTCCTCACTACACACTTCTCACTGACTGTCCTCACTACACACTCCTGACTGACTGTCTGTTCTCATGGCACACTGCTCACTGACTGGCTCTCCTCACAGCACACTGCTCATTGACTGGCTGTCTTGACAGCACAATGTTCACTGACTGTCCTCACTGCACACTGCTCACTGACTGTTCTCACCACATACTGCTTTCTGACTGTCCTCACTGCACACTGCTCTCTGACTGTCCTCACTGCACACTGCTCTATTACTGTCCTCACGGCACACTGCTCACTGACCGACCTCACCGCTAACTGCTTACTGACCTGCCTTACTGCACACTGCTCACTGACTGGCTGTCCTCTCAGCACAATGCTCACTGACTGTCCACACTGCACACTGCTCACTGACTGACTGTCCTCAGTGCACACTGCTCACTGACTATCCTCATTGCACACTGCTCACTGACTGGCTGTCCTCACTGCACACTGCTGACTGACTGTCCTTACTGCACACTGCTCACTGATTGTCCCCACCACATACTGCTTACTGACTGTCCTCACAGCACACTGCTTACTAACTGGCTGTCCTCACTACACACTGCTCACTGACTGTCCTCACTACACACTGCTCACTAATAGGCCTGCACACTGCTCACTCACTGTACCCACCACATACTGCTCACTGGTTGTACTCACTACACACTTCTCACAGACTGGCTGTACGGATGGGACACTGATCACTGACTGGCTGTCTTCACAGCACACTGCTTATTGACTGGCTGTCCTCACGGCACACTGCACACTGACTGTCCTCACTGCACACTGTTCAGTGACCGTCCTTACTGCACACTGCTCACTGACAGGCTGTCCTCACGGCACACTGCTCAATGACTGTCCTCACTGCACACTGCTTATTGGCTGGCTGTCCTCACGGCACACTGCTCAGTGACTGACTTTCCTCACGGCACACTGCTCTCTGACTATCCTAACTGCACACTACTCACTGACTGTCCTCACCACATACTGCTCACTGACTGTCCTCACCGCATACTGCTCACTGACCGTCCTCACTGCACACTGCTCTATGATAGTCCTCATGGCACACTGCTCACTGACCATCCTCACTGCACACTGCTCACTGACCATCTTTACTGCACACTGCTCACTGACTGGCTGTCCTCACAGCACACTGCTCACTGACTATCATCACTGCACACTGCTCACTGACTTACTTCCTCACTGCACACTGCTCACTGACTGGCCTCACTGCACACTGATCACTGACTGGCTGTCCTCACTGCACACTGCTAACAGACTGTCCTCACTGCACACTGCTCACTGACTGTCCTCACTGCATACTGCTCACTGACTGTCCCACCACATACTGCTCACTGACTGTCCTCACTGCGCACAGCTTACTAACTGGCTGTCCTCACTGCACACTGCTCACTGACTGTCTTCACTACACACTGCTCACTAATAGGCCTCACTACACACTGTTCACTGACTGTCCTCACTACACACTGATCACTGGCTGTCCTCACTACACACTGCTCACTGACTGACTGTCCTCACTGCAAACTGCTCACTGACTGTTCTCAGTACACACTTCTTACTGATTGGCTGTCCTCACCGCATACTACTCACTGACTGGCTGTCCTCACAGCACACTGCTCACTGACTGGCTATCCTCAATGCATAGTGCTCATTGACTGTCCTCACTGCACACTGCTAACTGACTGTCCTCAATACACACTGCTAAATTACTGTCCTCCCCACATACTGCTCACTGACTGTCCTCACTACACACTGCTCACTGACTGTCCTCGCTACTCATTCCTGACTGACTGGCTGTCCTCACAGCACACTGCTCACTGACTGGCTGTCCTCACAGCACACTGCTCATTGACTGGCTATCCTCACAGCACACTGTTCATTGACTGTCATCACTGCACACTGCTCACTGACTGTCCTCACCACACACTGCTCACTGACTGTCCTCACTACACACTCCTGACTGACTGTCTGTCCTCATGGCACACTACCCACTGTCTGGCTGTCCTCACAGCACACTGCTCATTGACTGGCTGTCCTCACAGCACACTGTTCATTGACTGTCCTCACTGCACACTGACTGTCCTCACCACATACTGCTCACTGACTCTCCTCACCACACCCTGCTCACTGACTGTCCTCACTGAACACTGCTCTATGACTATCCTCATGGCACACTGCTCACTGACCGACCTCATGGCACACTGCACACTGACCGTCCTTACTGCACACTGCTCACTGACTGGCTGTCCTCACAGCACACTGCTCACTGACTGTCCACCCTGCACACTGCTAACTGACTGACTGTCCTCACTGCACACTGCACACTGACTGTCCTCACTGCACACTGCTCACTGACTGTCCCCACCACATACTGCTCACTGACTGTCATCACCACGCACGGCTTACAAACTGGCTGTCCTCACTGCACACTGCTCACTTACTGTCCTCACTACACACTGCTCACTGACTGTCCTCAACACACACTACTCACTGACTAACTGTCCTCACAGCACATTGCTCACTGACTGTCCTCAGTACACACTGCTTACTGACTGGCTGTCCTCACAGCACACTGCTCACTGTCTGGCTGTCGTCACAGCACACTGCTCATTGACTGGCCGTCCTCTCGGCACATTGCTCACTGACTATCCTCACTGCACACTGTTCACTGACTGACTGTCCTAACTACTCACTCTCACTGACTATCCTCACCACACACTGCGCACTGACTGAGCCCACCACATGCTGCTCACTCACTGGCTGTCCTTATGGCCCATTGATTACTCACTGGCTGTCCTCACTGCACACTGCTTACTGACTGGCTGTCTTTACGGCACACTGCTTACTGACTGACTATCCTGCCCGCACACTGCTCACTGATAGAGTTGAGCGAACCCGGACTGTAAAGTTCAGGTCCATACCGAACTTTGGGGTGTCCGGGACCCGGACCCGGACTTTTCAAAAAAAGTCCGGGTCCGGGTCCGGGGTTCTGGTAATTTTAATGAAAAATCTTAAAAATGCTGTAAAAAAGCCCAGGAAGGT